>JAPMOB010220298.1:0-14571 GCA_029875015.1 Lepomis gibbosus | reverse complement strand
GAGCGTGGATTAGTTCAACCTGCAGCTGATAAAACTATTACGGTAACGTTGCAGTGGGAGTTTACCTGAGTTCCCAGCTCGGTCTGTCTATAGCCGCTGTCACTCAGCCTTTTTTAAGGAGTACTGTGCCGATATGCGTCTCGCTGTGTGACGTTACGGCGCCGGTGTTGATCCGCCTCTGAGACGGGAACCTTTAAGTAACAGAGCCTGAACATCTCTGAGTGAAAAGCCACAGCCTGCATGCTGCTGTTCCTGCGTTTATTGCAGGGTTTCTGTATGAAAGCGGTTGTGTTTCGGATTCTGCTCGCTCATGAGTTCAAGCGAGCACGCGTACGAGCACACACCTGGTTGCAATCTTAAAACCACACCGCTAGAGGCCGCTGGAAACTACATACAGCCCCTTTAATTCAGTACTTATGTATGCTTTTACCTCTGCCAACTGGGCCTTGTTGAGTCCGGGCCTGGTCTGCAGCTTGTAGTGTCGCTTGTAGCGTCTCAACGTGTTCACCTGCAGCTGGAAAAGGTCGACCTGAAAACACAAGGGGAAAGCGTCTAAGACCTGGAATTGATCTGATCGTTCTGTCCAGCTCAAACAACAACAAAAAATGTTCTACAACTACAGCCGATACAATAAGTTTCTGAACTGTGGGCTGGATCTCCACCTTTTCTCTCCATGGATTATCCACTCTCCCTTCAGCAGTGCACTGATGTAACAGCTCGGGAGGAAAGTGAAACTTAAGTTCAGCCCGTGTTTCTTTTCTTCACAATATGTAAAAAGTTGATGTAGACTTTAACTCAGCAGCACGCGAGTTCACAAACGCGTCTTCAGGCACAACACCGTAAGGACACACGGCCTGTATGTGCTTTCAAACTTTGGATGTTTTCTTGCAGAAGACTGCGACTGGTGCGTATTCCCGCCCACCTACTTGTGTGCGGATTGATAACGCATGCACATTTACACCGAGTCCCTGAACGCCTCCAGAGATGGTTTGGCAGATCAGATCACAGTCCGACTTGGGTGCATTTACACCTGTACTTTCATGAGGTCGAGCACAATCTGATCTCCTAAATCACATTTTAATGCCATCTATAAAAAAAGGGTTAAGAGACGAGGATGCAGTCAGTGAATAAAGACAGATCCCACCTCCATTTCAGGCTCCCAGAAGCTTCTGCCTCTTTTTTAAGCTTTAAAAAAGGAGATTTAATGAACTTTGGCCCACTGCAACATTAAGCACTTACAGCACGACTAAGAAACAATAATAAACTTTATTTATACAGCACTGGTAATAGTGGTGATGCAAGCATATTCCACCATGAGTTGACGTTTCTAAAGCCTTCCTGTGCCACGTCATCCTGTTTTCTTTTGTTCCTCTGCAAAGCTTCGTCCTCTACTGTGCTTAAACCATGATGTCTTTGTTTAACACTGCGAGTCCCACATTACCTCAGGCACCTCCACATCATGATCCGGGGACTCCCCTCCGTCGTCACTGGTCTTCCTCTTCCTCTTGTTGCGGACGCTCTGGATGAAGTTCTTGTGGAAGTCACAGATGTAGAGGTGTCGCACCTGTAAAAGATATTAACGAAAACTTAAAAAACAGGAAGTATCAAAGATCGGACTTTATCGTTATTGATAACATTGAAGCCACAGACATTTTGGTCACAAATAAAACAGAAATGAGATTCAGCCCTGACTTCGGGCCCTGCTTTGATGTGCGGCCCCAGCTGAACATCATCAACACTGATTCGGTCCTCCTGTAAACTCATGTGCATTTATTCCTCCGGGCCACGTGAATCGGAACATGCGACCCGTCACATGAATCCCAGCATGCCTGGAAAAACTTGTGGGCAAACAGCAGAAAACACACACACACACACGACAACTGAGCTCATTCCTCTGGCTGCGCTGCCTGACCAACAAGATCCTCTCCAGGAGCCTTGGATCACATGAAAGGGCCCCGATACAATGAAGCCTGTGCAGCAGAGCGGCTTAGATCAGCCACAACAGCACATTTGTTAGACATCCTTGAATTCCAAGGTGGCACTGCTGCGTGCAAGCAGAGCTGGAGGCCCCTGCAGACCCCCTGGTACCTCCAACTCTTTGCGCATTGTGATGCATGCTGGTACGTTAAGCACTCATCTCAGGTACAGGGCACAGGATTACTCTGCCTCCAGGTTGGCTTTGTATTTGTGGTGACATAATTAAAGTCGAAGGAAAACGCAGCATGTGAGCGTCAAACCAACTGAAATAAATAAAGGTAGCTGAACTAGATTTTGACACAGGGCCCCAAACAGACGGGCATCAACAAGCTCAGGCTGTATGCTAAATACCGTGACTGTGCCACCGTGCGTGGCATTCATATAATAAAGATGAAATCAAGAAATTAACAGGAGCCCCCCTTTAAATTTTAGTGCCGAGGTTGGTTAACTGACAGACAACAAATCAGCTAAATCGACGAGCAAATAATTATTTTTCCTCTGCGTTATAAAGAACACTGTCTGATTCATTTTGTTCAACCAACAGTATTTTTTTAACATTTTTTAAGTACTTTGAATGGCCTTGTTGTTGAAATGTGCTTTACAGGGCTGGACAATAAAAGTATAATTATCACGATATAATTTTTTATATAACAACGTAACAAATGTGCAATAAATGTTTGATTTAAATCATTTGAATCACGAACAAATTCGCACCTAATTTTACTATTAAGATATTTTATTGAGGAAAAAGTTTTTACTAAATATTACCCGTGTATATTTGTTGAAAAAAAGATCTTATCGTTTTAATAGTTTTACCTCAGATTTGTTAATTGAACCACTGTTTGGCATTAAGTTTTGTTCTGACCATAAAGAAAAGTTTAAAACCAAAATTAAACATCTGTTTTTTCTACATTCACTGTCATTGTCCAGCTCCACAGCTTTCTCATTGTGTCCTGGCAAGACACGGTTACGACCCCAGGGTCATAGTTGTCATTTATTTTCATTCACCATCAGCTGTTCTCCTCCCTTAGAGTATGTGTGCTTTCAGGTGAACAGGTGGGCGCCCGGATAGGGCGAGCAGAGATGATTGCTGCATCGTGATTGGTCTACTGGATGACAGCATCCATTTTAAACCCCAGCTGACAGGAAGTCTGCCAACATGTGCCAGAGCTAGACCTGTGAATCGTATATATCAATCTTTGTGAGTAGAGAAACAGAAACAGTGATTTTGAACATTGTTTGCGGCATCTTAAGATTTGTTGGCCAAAGCCAGTGTTTGTTATAAACAGATTGTCTTTCTGTGCAATTAGCAGTACAAGTAGGAGTGAAGCCCTTTCTGTTTTTTAAATAAAGGTTTATGTTTTCTTCTCTTTACAGTTTGTTTTTGTTTAGGGAGGTTTGGAGTCTTTTTGTTTGCTGTTTTGGGCACTGATCCACTCTGAGTAAATAAAACTGCTAATTTCTAGATTCCCTTTGTTCTCTGCTCTTTGCTTGGGAGTGTGGAGCCACACTATATGTCGCCTACTAGACCTTGAACATAAAACACACGCGCTGCTGTGCAAGTACGCCACTTTTTAAACGCCAAATGCGTGTTATGTAAAACTACAGTGCGTCAGGGGGACAAAAAGTGGCACAAAGTGCAAAACTTTAACGCAAAAACTGACATGAGGGAGAGCTTACAGCTCCAGCACGGTGTTAAGTAACTCTGAGCTACACGTTGTGTATTTTCTGCAGTTTGTGCCTCTTAAAAATGAGGCTCAGCGACACAAGTTAGCTTCCCCGGTTGGCAACAGCCATTTTACAAAGAGCAGCGGAGGCGTGTTTGAGGAAGCAATGACAGAAAGCTGCAAGTTAATGTGTGCAGGTTAGCCTGGCATTTAAACCGGGCGAGAACAGATTCGGTTACAACACCAACAACAAGCTGTGAACGGGCCATTTTCCCCCTTTCTTCAGGTTAACTGACGCCAACCAGCTAACTTAACTCGTATAATCGGACAGAGTCTGAAGTTTCCTCGTGAGCTAACTTTCAGCTATCCTCTTACACCCTCACTGATTTTTAGGTTTCAAAACACGAACTTGTAAAAATAAAAAAATCCACTTACACTCTTGTCGATGTCCAGTTTGAGCTTCTTCTGCGATATGCTTTTCTGGATCCTCTTGCTGAAGGAGGCGTTTCCAGCTGGCCGGCCGCAGCGCTCCCCGTCCTCGATCAGACAGCAGCTCTGTCCGTAAAACGGCGGAGCAGGCGGTCCGTCGTGGCTGTCCTCCTCTGTGCTGAACCCATTCATCCTGTACGACTGTAACGCTCTTCTCTTTGTTGTGAAAAGCACTAGTACAAATAAACAAATCCGTACAAAGTGTCTCGTTCACGGTTTGCCCGTTTTGTGAAAGACACTCGGGTTAGCTAGCTAGCTCCTGCTAAGAAGCTAGTTAAGGAGCTCGCCCTTTTTATCCTGACTCCTGAGACTTATTTCGAAACACAACAGCCTCTGGTTAAAGACATATTCCTGCAGATCTGGGTCAGATTTACGCCAAAAAACGCTGCTGCTAATGTCAGCTAGCTCCGGTGCTAGTAAGTAGGACCGCAAGGTGGCTGAGCTGCCGCTAACGAACAAATTCCTATGGTGAGACCGCGGCTGTTTGTCGCTGTAACAAACCGCAACAACGATTTAATACGATTACAACCTAAAAGGCGACAACCGGCTACAGCAGATGACACAACTTCGAACAAATCGCGTTTTAAAACACCACGCACCTCAACAATCGCGGTACTCTTTTCAGAACAAGCTCGTACAATGGACGTGCTCCGTCTCTTTGGCGGAAGTTCCCCATCGCGGACGCCGATTGGTCAATTTTGCGTAAAGGCGGGTTTAGCGTACAAACGTCGCCGTTCCATTGGTTGTAAGAAACATCAATCTTGTAGTTAGCGGCTCTTCCTGAATCACTCGGCGTCGTGTTTTTTAAACTATGAACAAGNCAAGTTTAAGGGGATTTAAACTACACGCAGCAGACTTCCGATTGTAAAATCAGCGTCAACATTCATAATTAATAAGTTGTAATGAATTTTAACAGCTCGAGTACCTGATAAATTGATCTAAATGCACATGTATGAAAGGGGAAACCCACACTGACGGAGCCGGGGACTGAAGTTCGGCTCTTTGGGCCAGGCTGTTGGTCAAGATCTTTTTTATGACAGTTAGGTGATCATAGACTGGATGCGGGGTAAGTCGGACATTCCCTTATGTCAGCCGGTAACTTGTTCCAGATCTGTGCCTTTAACTGACAAAACAGTTTGTCCAAAAGTTGTACATCTGTGAGGCACCTCTCTTGTTACAGTACTGCCACCACCAGTTAATTTCAGTTTAATGTATTAATAATAATAATAATAATAATAATAATAATAATAATAATAATAATAATAATAATAACAACAATAATAATAATAATAACTTTGACTTATATAGCGCCTTTCACAAACCCAAGGACGCTTTCACTGAATAAAATGGGACTCATATTGACCAAACAACTGAACTCAGAGACTGCTGTGCCCACATCGTTACAGAGACCTGCCCCATCAACATCCCGGATCAAGCCCTCAGCAGGTGGCCCATGTTCGGAGCTGTCAGCAAGATGAGAGGAAGTGGACTCTGTGTTTTACATCGATGATGCTCGGTGCTCAAACTCAGACTGTTTATTGTACAGATGAAACTTCAGGCTGCTGTTTACATTCAACCCAGATGCAAATTCAAAAAAATGCATTGTGGAATGTTTGGGGTGTATATGGGTAGCATATATGTATATGAATATTGTTAACTGTACATATTTTTTATTTTATATGTTACCATATTTTAATAGGCCTATAGTCCTACAATTAATCATATGTTGTGCGTGTAGCATAAAGGAACTACAAATTTTGTTTTGTTATGCAGTCGTGTGCTTGTAGAATGGGGTTTGAGCAAGTCCATGTAGGATCTCATATATAGAGCAGGCACATTTAAAAGTTTTCAAAACTGTTTCAAAAAAAGTTTCTGCCGGATGAAACAAATGATTTTTAAGGCTCTTTTAAAAAGTGACTCTGTTGGTTTGAGCGTTGTTGCGTTTGTAAGTGACCAGTTTTAATATAAGAAAAGATTTTTGAATGAAGAAACACTCTGGCTGCTTTTCCTGGAAGGGATGGTCTGGTTTGCTTGAACTTGTTTAGACTGAATTTGACAGTTTTGTTTTGTTTTTTTTGCCAAGTGTATCATACTATTCTTAAAAAAAAGGTTAATAAAGAGGTGTCCTTTAAGATATTGCACACACATATATAATAAATATATATATTTCCTTCCCGCACTGTAAATCACTCACAGTATAGAGCACCAAAAGCATTTTGCTACAGTACTACGGTATAGAGCAAAACATTCCTTACAGCATTACTTAAGTTTCTTTCTTAAAACAATTAGAAACAAAGTTTTATTCTGTGAAATAAACATTTTATTTAAAAACATTTTTTGAACACGTAGGGATAGCATTAAAAACAATGGCATACTCTTCTTGATTTTTTGAAGAAATTCTAAATATGACAGTAACATACCATTCTTACTTCAGAGTTAAACCAACAGGAGTGAAAGTTGACATCACTACGGTGTGATTCCGTGTCTAACCGCACGGGGGAGCCAGAGGTTCACATATGACTATAAAACGCCTGACAATAAAATTCCTACACATAAAGCCTATACTGTGTAAATTGCATGTTGTCAATCAAACGGTGCTTTTTATTTCAGCACGTTTGGTTACATCTCAAATATTTTAACTATTTAAAGGGGTACCGAAGTTACATAAAGCTGACAGTGTTGGGAAATCAGAGCAGTAGGGGCTGATATATCCTGACTTAACACTCAATCCCATAATGTATTTCAGTAGTGTCTTTCATTAGACCTTCATTGCCTGGTAAATGCACTAATTTGCACTCATTCACTCATTAAATTGCTCGTCTTCTGTTAAATATTCCAAGCCACAAGATAAGCATAATGTCTGCATGGTTATTTCCTTAGCTGCTGTTATACGGTTGTTTTAGTACTACGACAAGTAAACTGACCTTTATGTGTCGGTTGAGTGCCACATTTTTTTCAGTGATTTTATTTTTTATCTTTTCTTTTAGCTGTAAGTGTTTTCTTGCTTTTATTGTTTATCTTGATCTGTTTTATGTTTGATTTATTGCACTTGTGAAAGCACTTAACATGCTTTTTGAAAGTGCTCTAAAAAAGATTATTATTATATTCTTATTATGCTAAAATAGTATGTTACATGTGAGCAGAGTGTAAATATTTTAAATGGACTGGATCCAGTGTGGATTTAATCATGCTGATTAAACCTCTGTGGAGGCAGAAGTTTAAAGCACATTCTAAAAATAAAAATGTGCCACCCTTAAAATCTGATGTTTAGTAAAAGTACATAAGTATTATCAGTGAAATGTACTTAAGTATCAAAAGTTAAGGTATCTACTCATTATGCAGTAGAAAGTACTTTGTCTGGATTATTATAACTTATCATTTAAATGTCGTAGCTGGTCGTGGAGTTAATGTACAACAGTGCTGTGTTTTAAAAACATAATAGGTGTTGTGTGTAAAAATGAATCTGCTAAGTAATTATAGCAGCAAATGTGGTGGAATAAAAAGTAAAGATTTTGCCTCTGAAATGTGGTGAAGTAAAAGTGTAAAGTAGCAGAAAATGGAAATGTTTAAATAGAAATACCTCCAAATTGTACTTAAGTGCAGCACTTGAAGAAATTAACTTTCCACCACCTGTAGCTAGAATTCATGGTAGCAGTGTCAGAGCTCCTCCCAGTCACTAGAGGCCATTTGATAATGTAAATCACAGTAAGCTCAAAGATTTCTGCCACTTTTTTCCATGTTTTGTTTGATAGAAATAAAATAATGCACATTAGTTTATATTATGATGCAATCCAATAATCACGCAGTAACAAATAACCTTGTCAGTGCTTGTATTGTTCAGTTTTTGTTGAGACTCTACACAGTAACATGATTGGGGATTTGGATCATGAATGTTTTGTTGATTAGCTAATTTAAATTTATTTCAAAAAGAAATATAGTTGATCAGACAGTTGCACATTTGTAGAGCAGGAATGGGGCCAAATCCAAATGTTAATGCTACAGAATGCGATGATATTTTAAATATTATACTGTGCTTGTGTTTGACCCTTTTCTGTTTCAACATAACAGTCCCACAGAACCGGGTAGATCCTGCCTGGCCTGCACCCTGACCTCAACACCTTAGGGATGAACTGGAGAGCCAGACCTCATCAGTATTGGACCTGATGCTGCAGCCAGGTTCCAAAATCAGGCGGACAGAATGAAACCAGAAGCGTGGAGGCTCTTACTGGACTGGCCACAGTTAATTTGGTGAGGCTGCGAGTCAGCACATCCAGAGAGCGAGAAAGAGATTTAAAAGCCCACTTAAATGTGAAGCCGTCTGTATTATGTGGGTTTACTAATGATGCTCTTTGTTTGTTGTCATTTGTCTAATGTGGTATTTGCTCTCATGTGGAAAGTCTCTGCCTCATCACGCTTGCCTAATAGCTGAGAGGACAAGGATGTAATACAGAAGGGAAGGCAAGCTGGAGAGAGAGGACACCATAAAAATTATTAAAGGAGTAAAGACAATTGGATTACCTTTTTCTGTTGGTAATAGTCCTGAGCCCAATAAAGACTCTTTAATGGATCTCTCTGACAGGAGACTGGATACATAATAGGTGTCTCTCCTCACCCATGTATGGCTCACGAGTGGAGGGGAATACTGATTGTGTGCTGACTGATTGACTTTAAGAATGGCAGATGATGGAGCGCCGAAACATTAACAGGTTTTTCACTTTGCAATTCAGAGGTTTATGTCATCAGGGGAATGCCTCTAAGAGGCAATAACATGTAAAGTGGTCTCTCAATGTATTCAAAGTTATCCCTGCACCTCTCTCTCTCTCAGAGGTGGTGTGACAAGTTGAGCGTTCTGTGACGTCCCGAGAGACTCGAGGAAATGGGCCACACTGGAGAGCAATATTACTCCAGCCATGAATAAATCACCGCTGGCTAAAAGCTATCCGAGCTTGTGTGTTGTCAGATTAAGTGATTATGAGATTAACAATTAGTAAAAGTGTGTTTTAGCACCATCAGTCACAGAGATGATTAAAGCCATAAAGAAACAAACAAAAAATAAAACCCACAAGAGGTGACGAGAGGCAAATCAAAGAGCTCCGGGCAGGGAAGTTCCAAGGGACTTTATTTAGAGAGGAATGATTATACCTTGAAAGAGCAGCCTCTCCTTGAGTGGAGATGTAAAGTAGGGGATTACAAAGAAAGACAAAAACCATGTGCATTAAGTGAAACAAAGGAGGCTATCAACCAAATCTATTCATGTTCACGTATTCAAGTGGAAACAATTTTGAGATGTGGAGTAAAATGTAAATTACCGCTGCTTTCTGGAGGAACGTTCAAGACAAGGGACGTTCATGCACCTTAACACAGCGCCAGCTATCAACACACTGTCAGGGGCACTGTGAAATATCAGATCATAAGGTTCAATATAATATCTGCTAGACAGATTGACTTACATAATCCAGTCAGAACTGTTCCTCAGCCTCACACATTGAGGTCACTCCAAATATGTCTTAACAAGAATGAAAACCAAATCCTTTGCGGCTCTTTCTCCTGGTCCCACTAGCTTGTCTGGAACTGTGGCTGATTTTAAATAACACGACAACATTGTAAAATCTTTTTTCTTCCTCTGTTCTTGAGTCCCGTTTCCATCCCTATCAATTACTAAGACAAGTGTTTACAGCTGTTCCAAATGGCTACACTCATGAAGAATCAGTCACATGGAGATAACAGTGCACACTTTCAGACAATCTGTCCTTGAATGCATTCATATTTACACATATCTGTAGCAGAAGCAATTGTACAAGGAAGGAGGGTTCCCACAGTGTTCAACCACTTACTGGTCAGAGTCAGACTTTCATATGAACGCCGCCTGACCTGTATCGGCCATTTCTCAGTTGACATTGTTTTTTACCCATCTCCCTTCAACATAGCAATAGGTTAGGCAGATTACAATATTTTCAGACTCACTGAGAACAGAACGTTAAAATATCAGGCCTGGAAACCAACATGATCTGGACCAGTGGGCAGCACCATGAGGGGCAGAAAAACTGTAAAATACAGTAGCTTTTTAAATCAGGATTTAGTCAGTGCTGTAGTTCTGTTGTGGATGTAACTCGCACACATTTAGTCAAATTAACAAAATTGTCTATTTAAATAATGGCTGTCATGGTCACAGTTTGACAAAGTCTTTTATTGTCAGAATGAAGTGAAAGGTAGGTGGTTCTAATAAAGTTGTCTCTTCCAGAGAAACAGTTTTGTCATGCGGCGTGTCGGGTGAGGCAGGTTGGAGGACCCAAATGCAGACACGGGAACATGCAGGTACAGTTCAAAGGGTTTAATCCATTTACTCATGTGGCAGACACGTTTATCCAAAGCAACTTACATTTGAGGAACAACACACACGCATCAAATACAGATCTGCACCTGACAATACATACTAGTAAGAGCTCATAGTACATATCACATCATTGGGGTAAATACCTAGGGAGGGAGGGAAGGAAGAGTTAACAAAAAGTGCAATCAAAACAAGATAATTGTAGGGGGATAGAAGAAGAGCACAGGAAGTGCATGTTAGATGTTATAAGAGGAAGTGTTCTCGGAAGAGATGAGTTTTCAAGAGCTTCTTGAAGTCAGAGAGGGACGCCCCCAGCAACTTTTGACACCCTGGACTACAATGGATTGTTTCATCTTTCTTTCCAACAGGTCCTTCTCAGTTATGCTTGGAAATGCCTCTTCTTCTCATGCTCCTCTCTTTTGTGAGGTTCCCCAGAGATCTATCTTGGTGCCCTCTTATTTACTATACATGCTACCCATTAGGCAAATCATGCGTAGACAAAATATTGCTTTTCACTGTTTAATTAAAGCTTGGCACCACAAATGTATACTATATTGCCTCCCTACATTTAGAAAATGATCAGCAGCTGACTCAGGATCAGATATAATTATAATTACCCCTTCTAGCCCCAGCTCTAGCAGAATTAACAATCTCTTATCTAGTCTGGATCATGGTCATTATCTTTAACGAAGGCGAACGAACTAAGGAAAACTAGGTGTGAAAAAACAACTGAAATAAAAATAAAAATCAGGCTTTATAAAAAATAACTACACTAAAACTGAATTGTAGATTTGCAAAACTAAAACTAACCAAAATGAAAGAGTAAATGTCCTTAGTTTTCATTTCTTTCTTTCTTTATTTTATAGGACCTAATAAGCCGGTGGAACTGACGTTGCGGGACAGTTGGTTTGGCCGGACTGGCAGTTCAGCAGTGCGCACGGTGATTAGCTGATAGGCTCTTTTATACATAAATGTGTACAAAATAATATGTAACAACTGTATAAAGTTGTGTTTAGATTAGGTTGCAGGTAGCGAGTCTTGGTGGTTTTCTTTTCCTTGTTCTGATGGTCTGGCTTAGAGCTCATCCTGCATGTGTGATGAACTTGCCCCTTTGTGCTTCACATTGTTTTAATACCTAGTTTTTGATCAATAAAGCTTTAGATTTTAATGTAACTCCTTTCCAGCCATACTTACCTTCAGGGTGCTTGGGACCTGTTGTTTGTGGCTCCAAGGGGGGGCCTCCACTATCTTCCAATTTCTTAGCTGTCCATCAATTGTATTTCACCTCCATTTATTGCATTTCATCTGTTTAACCAAGAATGCTAGAGCTAGAGACTGATGTAATGAATTTCTTGGGACCAGTGGGTAGTAGGATTAGAGTAATTTGTTCTCAGGGTTTTTTGTATGTAGGTTACAAATTATACTGTAGATTGTATGTGCTTCATTTATTTGTAGTATTTATTTAGACAATGTGTTATTAATATAAATATATTTTCTTAGTGTTTGGGCAAAATTCAGATAGCTTTAAAATGGTGCCCCTTTTCACAAATCTGCATTATTTTAATGTTTTGTGAAAAAGATAAACTGAACTGAACTCGGCATCCTTTAGCGATCAAGACTAAAACTAACACAGCAACTAATTAAAACTAAACTAAAACTAAGCATTTTCAAAAAAAAAAAAAACCTAAACTAGCAAACCTATGTTAAAAACTGATTAAAGCTGAACTGAAATTAAAAACAAAATGTCGAAACAAAATAAAAATAAAAACTGATGAAAAATCCAAAAGTATAATAACCATATAATAACAATAAAAAAAATACACCTGTAACTTAGGTGCTATGTTTAATAGTTGTCTTTTGATGCTCAGGTGACATTTAACCAACAGCAGCTCGTCCGCTCTTTCATCACCTGCTGCATTGCACTTTATTCTGTTATCAGCAGACGAAACATCCAAAGACAGCAGCTGATCCAAAAGGCTGCTCTAGGCTTTTAACTCTACTACTGAAAAGTCAAGGTTCCCAAACCTTGACTCTACAGGTAACAGGGCCTTTGCTCTCGGGGCCCCTCAGATGTGTCCTCTTTTAAATGTCTTCTTGAAACTCACTTTTATCTTCTGGCTTTTTCTTAACTGATGGTGGTATTGGTTACAATAGTCTAAATGATTTATCTTGTTCTATGTTTTGGATGTTGCATTATTTGTTTTTACTGTAAAGAATTTTGCAGCTTTGTTTTAAAAGGTGCTATATAAATATTATATTAAAATCCATCCAGTCACATTGTCTTGTCCACACAGGATTTTCTCCCCCGTAGTTTTGCGGCTCTTCAGCAGATATGACACAGCACTTTATGAAAACCACGGCCTTGAGAAGCACCTGCTTCTCCAGAGGAGTGAATGTGACTGAAAGCCAATTATCCTGCCTGTCATAGAGGGAAATGGAAAATTTCCACCGTCTCATTTTCTGACACTCTGTGGAACATGAAAGGACAAACAGGTCCGGTCTGTGTGGAGACTATTTCTAGGTGGGGATCTGATTAGCTGTGTCACCACCTTGACATGGTCTTCATAAAAACTGCAACACAATCTGAATCTGTTTTACCTCTGAGCACAAGTCCGCTGAATTTGACAGATTATGTTAGGTATAGGAGAGCCGCATCAGGAAACAATGGAGAAACAGAAGGATTATGACAAACACATTAATTTTTAAGATTTGGTCTTGATGCCAAATTGACTCTGTAAGTAACCTTTTAATCTTTTTAATGTACACAGCTGCATTTCTACTTTATTTAACTATGTAGTCTATAGATCATAGTGAAAAATGATAAATCAGGGGGAGAACGGACAGACATGTTTAAGCTTCACAGACGCAAACAATGAATAAATAAGTCGTTATCATGTGTTACCAGCATACTCCAGGCTTGTGAGTACATTCTGACATTTGTCAAACCTAAAAGTTTTATTATACAACCCACACAGGTGTTTACATTTAATCTGGCTGATTAGAGCTTCACTCAAGTTAAAAGTTGAGATAAAAAGAGAGACACACACAAAAACACTGAAACCTTGGAATAATGATAAACATGCTTTGTTCATTAACTCTTTGCCGTAAGTGTAGCAAAGGTTCTGGAAAAGAACCTTCAGTAATGTGAAAGTCTTTGAAAAATTGGCAGATGGATTAAAAAAGGGGTGAGAAATCTGCCAACATTACAGAAAGAAACCAATTTTGGCTGTCCAGGTTCAATCCATTACCTCAGCTATTCAACCAGTGATGAAGACAGATCTGCTCTGAAACAGAGCGACTGAGAAACAATAAAGTATAAATCTTCTCAGAGGAAAGGCAGCAGGCAGCGAGGACAGAGATAAAGCTGTCACCATTAATTGTGAAACCTGAAAACTACACTTTTGTGTAAAAAAACAAAAAAAGCAAAGCTGTACAATGGTACACCCTCACATTTTTGTAAATATTTAATTATATCTTTTCATGTGACAACACTGAAGAAATGAGTCTTTGCTACAATGCAAAGTAGTGAGTGTACAGCTTGTATAAGTGTAAATTTGCTGTCCCCTCAAAATAACACATCACGCAGCCATTAAGGTCTAAACCGCTGGCAACAAAAGTGAGGACACCCCTAAGTGAAAATGTCCAATTTGAGCCCAATTAGCCATTTTATCTCCCCGGTGTCATGTGACTATTTATTGTCACAAGCTCTCAGGTGTGAATGGGGACCAGGTGTGTCATCACTCTCACACTCCCTCATACTGGTCACCGGAAGCTCAACATGGCACTTCATGGCAAAGAACTCTGAGGATCTG
The DNA here is from genome assembly GCA_029875015.1 of Lepomis gibbosus. Lineage (NCBI taxonomy): Eukaryota > Metazoa > Chordata > Actinopteri > Centrarchiformes > Centrarchidae > Lepomis > Lepomis gibbosus. Next base: position 295 of record JAPMOB010220298.1, on the reverse strand, counting down.
AAAAAAAAGGTTGCTCTACATAAAGATGGCCGAGGCTATAATAAGATTGCCAAAACCCTGAAAACCTGTGTTGCAGCAGGGTGGCCAACACCATACAGCGGTTCAACAGGACAGGTTCCACTCAGAACAGGCCTCGCCATGTTTGAACAAAGAAGTTGAGTGCACGTGCTCAGCGTCATATCCAGAGGTTATCTTTGGGAAATAGATGTATGAGTGCTGCCAGCATTGTTGCAGAGGTTGAAGAGGTGGGGGGTCAGCCTGTCAGTGCTCAGACCATACGCCGCACACTGCATCA
>JAPMOB010220295.1:0-29907 GCA_029875015.1 Lepomis gibbosus | reverse complement strand
GATAGATAGATAGATAGATAGATAGATAGATAGATAGATAGATAGATAGATAGATAGATAGATAGATAGATAGATACAATTGTGTTAAATCAAATAATCATAAACTATCTGAAAAATGATAAAATCTCAGTTCAGTTCAATTCAGTATTATTAATGTAGCACCAGTTCATAGCAAAATGATCTCATTGCACTTTTCATAGAGCAGATCAAGACCGTACTCTTTGTAATTTTATCAACAGGGACCCAACAATTCCCACCATGGGCAATGACCCAATAACTGGCTAGTGACAAAATTACTTTGATAACGTCAAAAAAAAACAAAAAAACAAACACATTATAGCAGCTGGTGCTGAAATATATTTAAGTCATGACAACAAACGTTACTCCCATAATCACTTCCTTTTAAGTTATTGTGCCTCTAAAATAAAAGCGCAAGAACGTCTTTACAGCAGTACTTTATGTCGTGTTTAATTGAGAGCCTTTACTTTGAAAGTTCTGAAGGAAATTCAAAAGAGTCTCTGGCTTGCTTGATATACCTATGAAAAAGCAGTCAATAAACATGAGGTTGCAGTCCCCTGAATGAGAATCACAGGAATTTCCTCTGGTTGGAGATACTGGGGAAATGAAAATAAGCATCCATAGGCTGATGTGGACCAATCGCCGGGAGGCACACACTTCTGCACATGCTTAATTGTGAACATGTAAAAACTATCTCTTCATAATCAATTTGCTGAAAAGGGAGAAAAACAATATAAGCAGCCAGTGGGGGATTGAGCTCCCAACTCTTTGAACGAGACTAATTACTGAGTGAGCTAAATAGGCATACGTATAATGGATTATAAATGATAAATTGACTTTGTTCTGGCCGCCATTTAATGACTTGAAAAAAATTTGGCCCAATGTCAGACTTTTTTGCGTGATAGGACCCTATTTCGACAGGAGAGGAGCTTGATAGCTGAAGGCTAGATAGTTGACACTCAAGGAACCACAAGTAACCCTGCGTTCTGGGAGTGCACTGTTCTAGTGGGGTAATAAGGTACAATAAGATATGGTAATACCTGACTGGGCTTTCTATGTGAGTGGAAGGCTTTTGAAATATATTCTGGATTTTACAGGGAGCCGGGTGCTGAGAAGCCAAAACAGTAGAAATATGATCTCTTTTCCTGGTTCTTGTCAGCACGTGTGGCATCATTTTGGATCAGCTGGAGAGTCTTATGGGATTTAATAACCTGAAAATAAGGAATTAGAGTAATCCAGCCTAGAAGTACCAAATGCGTGGACTAGTTTTTCTGCATTGTTTTGAGAAAGGATGTGCCTGGGTTTTTTTGCAATATTACTGTCAAGCAGACGGTATTCCAGCTATGACTCTCTTAAAAATGTAATTAATCTGCCATGTGTAGTCTGACACGTCTGCTGTACTTGAAGGCAACCTGGTACATACTCAATGTCCAAAGAGTGGAAGGAAGGTGGTCAACAGGAGCCTACAGCTCATTTTTGTCCCAGAGCACCCTGTTGGGTTAATCCATCCATGCTGGGACCATAGTATTATTTTCAGCAAATAACTAAATCAGTGACTTGTTTAACCTTTACTCAGTACAGTCAGTCCGAGACTTGAATAAGCAGTTGTGTATCCCGAAATTTCTAAAGCAATGTCAAACTCTATTGTCATAACACCATTAGCTCTGAATCTCAGGGGCCTTCATTATGCAGGACATGGATTCTAAAACGATGGTGCTTACTGTGAATTTTGATCATTAAACAATAACTTTTTTACAGTGCTTTTCCTTTAACTATGTTGCACCCTGCTTGTGCAAAGAGCTAGGTGTATAAAGAGTTAATCTAGTTTGGAGTCAGACTAGGTTCTCTGGCCTGGCATGTAATTATAAAATCTGAAAGTCTCTGATCAATGCTGATACTCCATGGGAAAAAATACTGGTATCAAACCAGAGGCTTATCTTTATACACTTGGTCCATTGTTTTTGGATTTCAGTTGTGGATGATCACTTTTGTAATTACCCATACCTGCACAATTTGTAGCTTCAGTGCGTGCATGCTGTAACATGCTGAGCAATCTGCAGAAAACTGTTCAGATTTAACTGTCTTTCCAATAACACCTGACTGGCCCTCTGGCCAACAGCCAAATGGCCCACAATGAACACCCAGCATGCAAAGCTCATTAAAACGTAATGAACAAGTGCCATGTAGAGAAAAACTGTTTAGCATTTATGTTTTATCCTCAGTAGATCAACTATACCCCGACAGCAGCCCAAGATAGAAAGACAGAAACAAAAGGGAGTGCAATGTTTGCTTTCTTTTTAAATTGCGCTTGACTTTTGCCAGGCCTCATTATTTTTGTTTTTGTGTGGGTAGCCACATACACAAAAGTAATTTTCACACAGTACTGTCTGCCCTCAGCAGCTCAGTTTGCACACAGGAAACTTCATGGTATTTCTCTTTCTTTCATAAACTTTGCCGGCATACACTCACCAGCCACTTTATTAGGTACACCTCGCTAGTACTGCATTGGACCCTCTTGCATTCAGAAATGCCTTATTTCTTTGTAGCATACTTTCAACAAGGTGTTGTCAACATTCCTCAGAGACTTTGGTCCATATTGACATGGCAGCATAACGCAGTTGCTGCAGATTTGTCGGCAGCACATCCATGATGCGATTCCTCTCTCCACCACATCCCAAAGGTGCTTTTTTGGATTGAAATCTGGTGACTGCGGAGGCTATTTGAGTACAGTGAACTCATCATCCTTTTCAAGAAACCACCGTCTGGCACCAACAACTATGCCACGTTCAAACTCACTTAAATCCCCTTTTTTCCCCATTTCAATGCTCGGTTTGAACTTCAGCAGGTTGTCTTGACCACGTCTACATGGCTGAATGCATTAAGTTGAAAAAAAAGGGTAAAGATATCTGTAGGGCAGGACATGGAGGACTGGCTGACTCACAGGGAAGCAAACGAAGCAGAAAGACTTTGAGCTCTTATTTTCTTACAGTACTCTCAGGTTTGTTTTTTACTATTCTAGGCTTTGGCTGTAATTCAAAGAACTGAGTTACTTTCTTGAACTCCCTCAGAATACACTCTACACTATATCTAAAAGGGTCATACAGAGTGCCAGAGCATCATCTCTCCTGTGAGACATTTGATTAGAACTAAATCTCACACATAGAAGTACACTGCTCTAAAAGGAATTCATGAACTATTAACGGTCTTAAAGACTTTTCAACATGCACTACAATTTAGGTTGGCCAGTTTTATCAATCAAGTTTCCCCAGGGACAGGAAGTGGTAGTAGAATATTGCACGACACCCTTGGTGCTGACCTTCTCTAAAGCCTGATGATAGCCTGACGACGCTTACATCTCTAGAATATTTAATTGTCCCTCATTAGCGGTACACAGGCGCAGACTCTGCAGAGACGTGAGACACAGCGCGTTGATGCCATGTAGTTTCCATCAAAAGCTCCTGGGGTGAAAGAGACCCCATACAGCTATCGATTATCTAAACATGCAAGCCAGCAAACTGGGCTGCTCACGAAAGGCAAGGCAAGGTAAGTTTATTTGTATAGTTTACTGTAAGGCACTTGAAAGTGCTTTACATAAGACATAAAGGCATAAAGAATGTACACTCTGTGAACAATTATTAGGCAAGTAAAGTAAGTATTCTGAATGAAAAATTATTTCTATGCACATTTTCCGACTCCAAACCATATAACCTTGAATGCTCATTGGAGTTAATTTCAGTTGATATGTATTTGTGTAATGAGGGAGCATGTAGCAAAAGTGAATCACACCTTATTTCAAGGTGAACATGATTATTAGGCAGCCTCACTACCTCTGGTAAAAAAAAAGGTTTAACTGACACTGAGAAGTCAAAAATTCTAAAATGACTTTCAGATGAATGCAAAACTCTTTGCATTCATCTGCATCACGTCTCAAAAGCTAAACTTTTGAGAAGTGAACACCGGAGAATCAAAAATTTTGTTGCGTTTTGCTTGTCTTAAGTAGAATTAAACCTGAATCCACTACAAACCCATTATCCTTCAGTGCCATCATATTCCAGAACTGCAACGTACCTGAAGTGTCTAGAAGTACACTGTGCCAAGTGTTCAGAGACATGGCACGACCACTACTGAATGAAAGTTGAACGGTCAAGATTGGGCAAAGAAATACCTGAAGACAGATTTTTCAAAGGTTTTATGGACAGATGAAATGACAGGGACTCTTGATGGACAAGAAGGATGGGTCTGTGGCTGGATCACTGCTGGACATATGGCATCACTTCAACGTAGGCGCCAGCAAGGTGGAGGATTGGTACTGGTATGCCATCATTAAGGATTAGATAGTTAGACCTTTTTGGGTTGAAGTTGGACTGAAACTCAACCCCTAAACCTACTGCCAGTTTCTGGACGAGATTTTCTTCAAGCAGTGGTACAGGAAGAAGTCCTCAGTATTCAAGAAGGCCATGATCTTTATGCAGGACAATGATCCATCACATGCCTCCATCCAAGTACTCCACTGCTTGGCGTGCCAGCAAGGGCTTCAAAATTGCCTAAATAATGATCTCGTCCTCATCCTCACCTGACTTGAATCATATTGAGAACTTATGGGACTTTCTCAAAAGTGAGATTTGCAGTCAGGAAAGACAATACACCTCTTCACCTCTTTGAACAGCATTATTTAATTTCCATTTTGTGTTATTACGCTTAAGAATAAACAAGTATTTTGATAGAAAATATTTTTGTAATTTAGTTACCTAGTAATTCTGTGCACTTATAAATTTGCCTGATCAAGACAAAACTCACTTTTCCTTAGTTTAACATTCAGGTTTGAGGTTTAATTATATTTTAGATTGACGGAGAGCATTGTGTTTGTTCAACAATAAAATTAATTCTGAGTGATACAATTCACCTAATAATTGTGCATGTAGTGCATATAAAAGTAACACAAGGGAATCTAAAAAGACACACAAAAATAAGATATTATTTGAAACATCTGAGAGTTGGGGGTATCATATATGCATGATGCAGGGTGCTCATCATTAATTACAGTAAAGCGGAGCACAAGGAGGCTGTTGGTGAAAAAGCCTGAAAACAAATGAGACCATATCCTCTATAAATCTGTATTAGTGTGTGCACAAACACACATTTATTACACATTGCTTTTTCTCCTTATATATCTTTGGTACTTCAGTCCCCTCATCAGTTTTGTGAATCAACTTCCCTTAGCTATGAATTTAAAGTTATTTATGGCTAGTTCTAATTGCTCGGTTAAATGAGAATCTTATTCCTAATAAATAAAAAGACACTTTCCTCTTTTACACAAACTAACCAGGACACAATTTACTTGACTCACAACTAATTAGTCATTCAAAGCAGCATCTTATTCTCAATGGGAGTTACTTTCATTTAAAAGATTTTCTTTACACATTTAGAGGAAGAGTTTGAAGATTACCAATCAAATGATCCTTGTGTGGCGCCTTTTTTTCTGGTCACATGCAGTTATACTGTCACACCCATATCTTCAAAAGTCCATCACTGAGTTCAATTTACTCTCCCAGAGCAACAACATGTGCTTATCTCTCAGACTGTTAAGAAGCCTCATGAGTGCTGAGTATTAATACAGAGTTAGTCAGACACTGACTCTCTCCCTCTCTCTCACTTCCTTCCCTAATGACTTTGCATGAGATGCTCACTTCTTACTTGTTACATTTCATGATTAACGTTCTGCCAGATTTTCTGCCCGGGGGTTCTTTGCCCACTGTGTGCAATGCCTGGCTGTGATCTAGGCCAGTCAGGATGCTTTTGCCATTTTCATCTGGCAAACTGGTTACTCATTTTGCTGATGCCTAAAAAAGAGAACTTGAGACTTGGGCATACTCTGTGGCTGACTTTAAACGAGTAAAGAAAAGAGAGCAAGCACAAACACATTGTTGAATGTACTGAATCTTATCAGAGCAGAAAGCCAGAGTCTGGATAGCTATAACAATGCATTCAGTGATCCTGCTGAGGCTTCTCAGTAAAATCTTCACTTGTCTCTTCAGTCTTCTGATTCTTGGCTTGTCTTAGCAGCTTCGTGCCCTGCATGATGCCCATAAACTGCAGGTACTATGGAGAGATAAGATTCAAAATTCCTGATTCCTTTTATTGCCCCACAGGGGAAGTCATTGTCAAGCAACTCCTCTGTGAACCTCAAATCCTGCAGATTATAAAGGGAGGTTGCTTTATGGTGTTGTTCACTGAGCATCCTGAAAATAGATCAGAAAATCCCCAAGGCACTTTGGAGGCTATACACCGGGTAGTCTTAGGCTCAGCATGAAAATCAATGTGTCAGCCAGAAAGATGCAAATTATCAATTATTTACTTTTAACACTGGCATAAAAATATGTGTATTCAGTTTAAAAAAGAAAGTCTTTGGAATTTGAATTTTTTTTACAATACACACAAGAAATGACGTGTAGTCAGAAAAAGTTCCTGAGTTAAGTTTAGCATTGTGATGTACCTTAAACATAGACTGTATAAAAGAAGTGAACGTAGCCACCAAGACATTTGGTTTGTGGACAACCTTTTTCAAGCCCTAAATTTGGCATTTTGGCCATTGCCATCTTGTTTTTTTGGAACCAGGCGTGACCATATTTGGATGAAAGGGTGGAACTAGCTAGCTTGGTAAGCTACATCCGCAATTCACAGTAACTGTGATAATAACTGGGATGCTAGTTTTGGCTTGCAAAAAACAGGCTAAAAATAAAATGTATTTACCTAAAAAAGTAACAGCTCTCTCTATAAAGTGTCATTCATACAACCAAAAGCTGAAAAAAACATTTTTAGATGACCAAAATGTTGCAATTAACTTTCAGGAACTGAAAATACACTGTGAAAGCATTAAAGCTCTTAGATTAAAAGACAGCACTCAAAAACATGTTCATGACTTGTTAAAAGCAGCACCGCTAAATAAGCTGTATTGACAGTGCTTGTTAAACGTAGACTTGTAAACATGTAAATGTTCACAGTGCAGTGGATGTGATTCATCCTATCCTAATTGACAGATTACCAACTAGAGTAGGAGTCTACAGCCATGCTAGTTGCTCTGAAGCTGTACTTATGTTGGCATACAAACCAAATTCATGATGCTAACATGCTCAAGACAATGTTATGCTGCTGCTAAGCAGGTGTAAGCTTTAACTGAGTTTAGTGTGTTTGCATGCTAACTTTTGCTAACTAACACTAAACACAAAATAAAGCCATTTCAAAGTTGCTGAGATATATCAGTCACACAACGGTGGTGGACCGACCATCTGACAAATAGTCAATTGATGCTGATCAGACCTGTTTACTTGCAAAATTCCAGTGACCTGAATTAATTTTTCAAAAAGTCTCTTCGGGTACTTGTGACAGTTATGGGGATGAAGCCTCACTGGCTTCTGCGGTCTTGCTGACCTTTCCCTGCTGATTATGATCTCACCCAGCCTCGAGAAACATAGATTAGCTAAAATACCAGCCAGTGTTTCAAGCTTTATCTGTTCTCTCTTGCAATGTAATGAAGCCCAGGCCAAGACAAAGAAAGCTTTAGATACACCAAGCCAAAATGGGACAGATCCTGTCATCCGTATCTGGGGCCATTATTATCACTCTCACCAGGCTAAACTGAGCAGGCAGGTGGATTGAACAAAGATCAACCTCATGTGCATTGCAGCAGGTATGAAAGATGAGTGTTAATTATTTTAACACTGTGTCATTTTGTAATCTTGTTAGTGTCAGTGCATAATATCTGATGTTGAAATTGATTATGTTGAAGAAAGATAATGTATAATTATCCATGCTAGCTACATGACACTATGGATGGCCAAATATATCAACAGCTGTGGGAGCGATTGCCATAATATTTGGAACAGCCAATGATTCACGTCATTTATTAAGAATAACCCTGACCCTAAACAGCAGTATGTTAGCATCATTATTGTTTGCGTTGTTTGCATGTTGTTGCATGAAATCAGGCTAGAGGTGAATGTCATGCAGATCAATGCATTTAGTGACAAAGCTAACAAAGCTTCACAGAGCTACTAGCATGTCTATAGACTGTTAGTCTTGTTTAATAGATGTAGCATACTTTTAAGAATAAAGGATTCTTTTTTACAGTTATAGTAAAATGATTATTTATATCATCATGATATCCTGTTGTGAGGACATCAAAGAAGTGAACCAGTGAAGCTGTAGAGGATCCTCAGACGTGTTTGGACTCCGCTGACTGGGATGTTTTCAGGACTGCTACCAACAATCTGGATGAGTTTACAGAGGCTCTGATGTCCTACATCAGCTTCTGTGAGGACAGCTGTATACCACCACGCACCAGAGTGAGTTATAACAATAACAAACCCTGGTTTACAGCCATGCTCAAACAGCTAATGTTGGAAAAGGAGGACGCATATAGGAGTTGGGGACAGGGCCGGGTGCGGGGCGTTAAAGTACAGGTTTAGCAAGGAGGTGCAAGAAGCTAAATGACTGTACTTAGTTCTCGGCAAACAATTCTACTTCTGTCTAGAGGGGGTACAGACAGAGCACCGGTTCCCCTCAAGACTGCTTTCTTTCTCCTCTGCTCCTCTCCCTGTACTCCAACAGCTGCACCTTGAGTCACCAGTCCATCAAGCTCCTGAGTTTGCGGATGACACCACCCTCATGGGCTTATCTATGGTGGGGATGAGTCCACCTACAGGTGGGAGATCAATTCACAGGGAAGCAAACAGGTTCAGAACCATCTTCAGAACCATCAGCTCTGAAGACAGTGGAGATGGTCGTGGACTTCAAAAAGAGTACAGCCCCACCCTTCCCCATCATCCTGCGTGACTGCACGGTCACCACTGTGGATTCCTTACGCTTCCTTGGCACCATCATCTCCTAGGACCTCAAGTGGGAGCTAAACATCACCTCCCTCACCAAAAAGGCCCAGCCGGGGATGTACTTCCTGCGGCAGCTGAAGACGTTCAGCCTGCCAAAGACAATGATGAAGCACTTCTACACCACCATCATTGAGTCCATCCTCACCTCCTCCATCACCATCTGGTACACTGCTGACATTACTAGGGACAAGGGCAGGCTGCAGCGTATCATTTTCTCAAGCAGAAGCAGAAAAATATTTCCGCTGACCCCTCCCACCCTGGACACAAACTGTTTCAGACTGTCCCCTCTGGCAAGAGGCTGTGGTCGATCAGGACCAAAACCTCTCGCCACAAAAACAGCTTCTTCCCATCTGCAGCTAGCCTCATTAACACAGCCCGGGACCCCCACTGACATTCCCCCCTTCCAAATAATACAAATGTCTCTGCACATGTAAATATTATTTCATTTCTTTTCATATCATGCACAGACCTGGCACATTGCACATATTTGTTGTTAAATTTTAATCGTTTTGTTCTATATCTTTATATCGTCAATTTATTTGTGTACAAAATATTCTCTTCCGTTGCAATACGTCTGCACAACACAAACCCAGAATAATGCACATGTAAATATCTGCCAAGTTGTTCTTTCTCTGCAAATAGTTGTATTGTTTTTCTCTATTCTTTTTATTATTCTTAAATAACTGTTTATTCCATATTTATATATTTCTATATTTATTTATGTCAACTGTATGTTTCTCTACGTGTAGCACCATATCACCAAAGCAAATTCCTCGTATGTGTAAAACACTGCTTGGCAATAAAGCTCCTTCTGATTCTGATTCTGATCACATGGTTCAAATGTCTTCAAAATGAGGGCATTGCTGTTGTTGCTGCTGCTGTTAATGATGTTGATGACTGCCACCACCATCATTATCATCACCATCATGCATCACAGGTCACTGCCACCACTCAGAGATATAATGATGCCATGATCTGGCTGCTGTGTCTACATTTTCTGGTGCTGATGCTGTGCAGCTGGGAAAAAAATTTATAAAAAGCACCCTGTACTGAAATATTCCTCAGGGCTCTGATCTATTTCAAACCAGAATCAGCCAGACATTAGGCAATTGGGATTAAATCTGTTAGATCATTCAACACATGCACAATATGTGTGAAAAGTTTCTATTTGGTTCTGTGAAACTACAAAAAATGTAGAAGCCTTGGCTGAACCAGATATTAACACCCCACAGAGCAGTAATATAGTTGCCTGAGAATTGTATAACTATTATTATAGTGTCCATACTATATAGTATTATGTGCAGCTAAAAAACGATTATTTAAAAATATTCTTGTCAAAATGTTCTTCAAAAGCTGTAACCAAATCTTTACTATCAGTATTAATAACTACGTAATTTACAAAAAAATAATGTACTGCACAATAATGTGTTATGATTCAAGGTCTGAATTTATTTGTGTATAAATACAGTATACAATGAAACACACCAAAGATTTATCTGTGACAGTGAAGTGTAGTGTAGGATGATAGGGAGAAAAAGCTACATATCACCTTGATATGTGCATGAGCAGCTATGATCCATTGTCAACCCTGGGATTCTGGTGTATTTGTCACTCATGCCGATATTAGCAAGCAGGTAAAAGACACGTAAAAAAGAACAGGAAAAAAACAACCCCACTATTTGTTCTGACTAGAGAACATCAATGCCATGACAGTTTTTCACAGTCGCTTTGGCCTCGAATCATGCATTTAACATTTGCAAAATGTTAAAGTGCTAAAAAAAGCCATTTACATGCCCAAAATCCTTAGTCTATCTCTCAAAAGTAAATATTTATGTCAGTTAACATCAAAACATTTAGCCATGTTGTAAATATAACATGATGGATGACAATGATTGAAAATTCACAAAGCTGCCCCTTTTCAGGATGGCATGTATCAATTTCAACAGTACAAAGTTATACATTGGAAAAGACTGGACGGGATTCACAGTTACGGTTTTACTGTTTGTTCAGTAATTTGTTAAGAGAGTGTCATTGTAAAACAGAAAAGAAAAAGACAAGACTGTTTTACAATCAAGACTTTTTTTTACAGAAAAACTTATAAATGTAAACATGGGAAACACCCCTGAGACTGATGTTCCTGCCAGACCACAGATCATCGAAATCACAACTGACATCTTCATCAGTTCAAGACACATTTACAAAAAAAGTCTAATAGATATGTAGTGAAAATATACTACAGGTTATGTAGTGACTTATGCAGTGAACTTAACACAGAACCAATACATTGTGATCAACATGACATAAGCAATTGATAATGTAGGAAGCAGCAGACAATTTTACGTAATCATTTGCACAAATGCGTCAAAGCATTTTCGGTTTGTTCAAAAAATGAGAAATTGCAATTATAATTATGATCCAGGTACCAAAGCAACTAAGAAAACTGTAAAACAAGGAATTTTTTTTTTCAAAGACATGCAGACACTCACTGACATTTTGAGTGGGATTAAAAAGACAGCTTAGTTGTTTTCAGTGGGCACACATAAGTCAATTCATTTTGCCCTTGTTGTGGGTTTGTTATCTCTTAAGAGAGACTTCACAAAACACAAAGAGAGCACTCTGTTTTATTTCCAGAGAGAAACCAACTATGGCGTGCGATGAACTGCTCCATGTTAACTGGGGAGATCCCAAATTCACTTGCTAGAGAGATGAAACAAAGTCACCATGAAAGAGAAAAGGATTTTGATGTAGACTGAGATTAAGGCAGGGTGATGCTCTTTTACTGAAAGGCTGTGAGTTACTGATTCTGATCATGTTTAGTGTTTCATTGAGCAGTCCGCTTTCTATATGATTAGAACTACATGCTGTACGAGGGCTGCATCTAACAATTTGTTTTATTATCAATTAATCTATGGATAATTTATTGATGAATGATACAAAAAAAGTCAGAAGAAATGCCCAAATTAACATATTCACATTAGTTGTTTTGTCTGTACTGACCAATTGACCAAAAGCAGCGATATAGTTTACAGTTTTTTACAATTGCTAAGTCTCAGTTCTCTTTACCAAAATGCAGCACAGCACAACAGTTCACCCTAAATTCATAATAAACTAATGCAACCTAAAACACTTCATACATCTCAGAGTCAACTTGTGTACCCAAACACTGACAACATTTTCATGCTATATGCTCATTCATTCCTGTAATGACCATAAATCTTATCTAAAACTTACAACAGGTACAAGGAATGCAGGGCTGTAAAACACTGTGTGGGACGAAAGAGAACAGTGAAAGGCCTCATTGTCACGTGCAATTGACCCTTTGCTAAGCCACGCCCCCCATAGTTACTGTTGCTAAGTCCCTTTGAGAAATATTGTCAATCTAAAAAAGAATCAGAGTTTTGCAGTTGCATTGTGAATTTGAGGGTTGTCAAAGAAGTGGCTGTCAAACTGACTCAAACTGATGTGAAAAACATAAAGACAGAAGCTAAAGCCTGATCACCTGACTATTGTGAAAGAGGACAATGACAATACGGATCAGCACTGCTCCTGTACAACTGGGTAAGTCTCTGTTCACTATTACAATCATTAAAAAGCAGAACAGTAGGACTTTATAACGTTACATTCAGCAGAAAGTTAGCTAGTGTAAGCTAACTAACATTAGATTAGGAATGATCCACAGCTTACATTTTTTCTGGATTTGTTTTAGGTTTTGGAAAGAAAATAAATCTCGTTTCAACCTCTCTGGGTAGTGACTGTAACTATTAAAAGTGCCCTAGAAATGGCATTTGATCATAGCTTGGAAAAACATGGCAAAAGAAAGTTAGAAATCGACTCATTTACATTAGAGTCAATGATGCGCAGCCATGAATGTGTCGGACATCAGTTAGAGTAAGACCTATACTGCGAAGGGTCGATTAAAAAACCTTCTGGATTCTGCCTCATTTCCCCACCTGCCACAAGTCCTTCATAGAGGACATCAAGGACTGAAACGAGAACTTCTAGCATTTTATTTTTCTTTGTGTCTTTATGTTTTGAAGGGGTAATATGTATTTTCAACAATGCATTCTTATCTCAATGCGTCATAACTGACGCTTTCAGACAGCGTGACAAAGCGTAAGTATTTCACGCTAAAGGTACCCTTTGGTGTCCGTATGAAACGCCACCATTTGCTACTTCCTAGCAACACAAAGGAGGTTAACCCTACCTGCTAGGGTTAGTCGGTCCACATGCATAAAGTCAGTGACATAGGTTATGTACTTAGGTTAGGTTTAGGTACTAACACTTCTGATGGTTGTGGTGAGGGTAGGGGGCTTCGGGGGGCTTTCAACACCTATAACATGAACATTTAGTAGGCTAGTGCTAGTGGTAGTGGTGGTATTGATGCCACAAGCAGTGCAGTTTTAAGATTTCTAACAGGTGTGTGCTCGTATGCGTGCTTGCTTGAACTCATGAGCGAGCGAAATCTGAAACACAACCGCTTTCATACAAAGATTCCACAATCAACACGGAAACACCCAGACATGTTCAGGCTCTATTACTACCAACGTCTTGGTTCATACAGCGCAGCAAGCATTTTGCATATTGGCAAAATATTCCTGAAAAAAAGGAAATGTAACAGCGCAGTGAGACAGCTTCACACAGAATGCTGGAAACTCAGGGATACTCCCACTGCAATGTTACAGTATTTTTATCTTCTTGAGGTTTCTAATCAATGCTGGTTACATGATAACGTTATATTTACTGCATTTAGCTGAAGTTCTACATCAGCGTTAGCTCACATGCCAACTAACATTTGTACTATTTGTGTACCTTTCACCGGAGGCTCAGCAATGTGAGCACACAGATTCTGGTTTGGCCTGACAGGCTCTAGAAAGGGTAACCAGACGTCCCGCAAAATCCGGAATTACGAGCAGTTGTCCCAACCCCTTTCCAGGTTTGTCCCGAAAATTACACCTAGCATAGCCTAATTAAACACTAAATATTGATCTTTGTATAGTGCTCTTGCTCCAGCAGGGGTTGCAGGTTATCAGTAGGCTACATTGTGTAAACAGTGTTGTTATAGCCACAAAGTAACACTCGTTACTTGCTCTTTTCCCCTTTATGTTTTCTTGTTGTTGGTGGAATTTACAGTTGCGAGGACAGGGAAAGTGTAGCTATAGGCAGCCACGGCACGGCGTAGAGATCTGACACGCGCGTTGTGTAGACAGATGTGACACTTTACAGATGACATGAATAAAATAAATATAAAAATTAGGTAAAGACCATGACTTACCCACATATCCACAGTTGTGTTTCACCCTAGCTTTAGCACATATGTTGGAGTTTGTGTTGGAGTCTGTCTTGTGCTGGGAGCCTCTTGTTTTGTGGTGTTGCTACATATAGCCCCTTTAACTATTTTAACCTAAACATGTCCAAAATGGAATATAAATACACAGAGTTTTGGTGGTCGTTGAGTTCGAGTGATAAAATAGTTTGATTTTATCTTGATCTCTCTAGAACAGCGATTCCCAAAGTGTGGTGTGCTGGCTGCCTCAAGGAGGTGCGCGACAGGGAAAATGTAATGGTGTAGTAGTGTAACAACTACAGCAATAATTTTTTGTGGAATTTTTCATGGAATAAAAACCAGATTTGAAAACCTTCCTATAAATTTAATTTACTCACACACCTCTTTCCCTCTCCCTCTCTCTCCTATCTGTGTCTGTCAGGCTGAGCAACCCTCGCAGTACTTACAAATCCTCATATGGATCCTCTTTTTGTCCATCTTATCTGTTTATGAGGCTATAACAGAGTGTGATTTTTTTTTTAAAACAGAGAGGGGATGTTTTGAAACGTTTTTTTTTTTGTCATGAAAATACCCCCCACCTCCCTCCACACGGTTCGGCATGCAGGTGAATGGTGGATTGATTGCAAAGTTTATCACAGTATGAGAAAAGGTTTTACTGCCACTTACTTTTTAAAGTAATAATATATAAAACATTACATTGCGATGCAGAGTTGTAGTGAAAATACAGAGAAGACAAATGCATGCTGTGAGTGTTTATGAGAGAGTGACTGATTTAAAAGCCGTCACTGTCAAGAGTGTGACTGATTGAAACCCTGTAGCTGTGACTTTGGGTATATTCACACTGGTGTAACATGGACATTGCCCTGCTTGTCATCACAGCAACAGATCATCAGATTTTGATGTTTATTGCACCTTCAGTAATATCGGCTGCTTTCCCTTCACAGCTTTGCAAAGTGTTGATGGGCTATTATTCGCGACGGTGTAACCAATCAAGCTACGTGTGGGTAGGACATTGAGCAAAAAAGTAAATAAATAATTAAATAAACAAATATGACAAAAAAGTTTGTGAATTGTTGGTCTAGAGAAATGTGCTGTTTTTGTATGCTAATTAATACAAGCCAAAGAAAGTTTAATGAGCAACTGTTTTGCATTCTATTACAGCAAGTCAAGTCAAATCAAAGCCAGCGGGAGCCCTCATATTTGCTGAATCTCTCTAGCTGGCAACATGATTTGAATTAAAGTACCCACTAAGTTTAGGAGTGTAAACATTCGAAATATCAACACAGTTCTTTTGAAGCCCAGTCTTCTCCATATTATAGCAGTCAGTGTTCTGTAGAACAAAAAAGAGAGCAACTTAACTTACCAGCATGGGAGGGGGGATCCTCACCTCCTTATCCCCCTGTCTGACATGGACTTTATGAAAATGTGGGAAATTTATTTTTCATGCAAATGAGATTTCCCAAGATTAAAGCAGCATATTAAATTGTATGAAAGAAAGAAAACGAGACGCAGCAGGAGAAAACAGGCAGGCAGCAAGAGGGGAGAGGCTGCCTGCCTGATCAAGGAAAACATTATGATTTAGACACAATAATGTCTCCAACAAACAGAAAGCAATTTCTGTGTTTGTAAGGTTAATAATGACAAGATTCAATTACCCATCTACTGTGTTGGGCTGTGTTCAAAAGTTGAAATGCATATTGCTGGGCAGCAACAGCTGAAGATAGACAATATTTTATATTGTAAGAGAATATTAGAAATTTCCCTTCAGCTAATAAATAAAAAGCATATTTTATGATTTGTTTACTTTTCTCCTTTTGTTTGCATTCCTTTTCATTATATTCATTATATTTATCTTAAATAGAATGACTTTTGTTTGTGTTTTTCTCATAGCTTGAGGATTATTGGTTGTCAGAAGAGTGCCAGTTCCATTTAAGCTGCAAGCTGATGTCTCTCCTGCTCTCAGCCTCTGTAACCTAAGATAATTAATTTAAAAAAGAAGGATTACAACTCAATAAAGAAAAACAATCCATGGATTGGCTGGAAACATTAAGTGAAAAGATTCTGACATTTCAGTGAAATGGGAGAGGGATTCTATATTTACACCTCCCTCCTGCTGTCACCTGAAGTGCAAGTGGTTGCCTATTGATCTGAAGTGGCATGTCTGTTCAGCTGGTGATTGTACATGTGTGTAGTAAATGACATCTAAGTCTTTTGTCAGTCTAATCCAATCCATTTAACAGTGTCTTGCACTGTAGTATATTAAACTTGGAGGAAGGAACAAAACAAGTGCACACTTCAGAGTAATAAAGAGATATGGCACCAAAATAATGACGTCATGATGGGGTCTAATCAAAAGACTCCTTTGCTATTTCTATACATTAATTTAATTACTCTTTAAGCCTCTTTTTCAATGAAATCTCTTCTGATTGAAATGCTGCTGGTGGAGGATAAACACTAGTAAAAGGGATATTTCACAATCTGTATATATATATATATATATATTATTATTATTATTATTATATATTATTATATATATTAGATTAGATTATTACATTGAGGTGTAGGTAGCTTTCTTCTTCTGACGGAAGGTGATTGCATACAATGTCAATGGAAACAAGAGATTAGACGCAAATCCGCCCGGGACTGCCCGAGTTAAAAATATTTTAACTGAAGAAAAAAATCTTTGCATTCAGAGATGAGAGGAAAAAGGAGAGAGACTGGAGGGGAACGACAGAAAGAACCAGAGCCCCTGGTGAGTTCTGAGTTAAGTCAGAAGCTAAACACAAACACAGACACAGCAAGCCTGTCTGCTAAAAATTACATTCATATACAATGAATTTACAACAGCAAATACATCTTGGGGGAAACAAAATGCCACCCAGAAAATGTTTTCCATTAATATAACAGTGAAATTTTGTGAATCTTATCTGGCAAGTTGCAAAAATGTCGATACTAATCATATCAATAATAAGTTTATTGACAATGTGCATTTAGGCCATTATGCTTGGTTAAGGTTAAAGAAATGGTCTTGGTTAAAGAACAGAAAAATGGTTGCCCACAGGCACACAGTTGGAGCTTCAGCCGCTAGCTAGCTCACAGCTCACATCTTTACAGTTGGATTGGTTGTTTTTGACAAGCCTACATAGACTGCACAAACATTCCAGTTGTTTAAATGCATGTATGACTCAAGTCGAAAATTTCACTTCACTTTCTGTCTGAACTCATCTTTACGATGAGCAAACACACAGTTGCGCTGGGAAACGATAGCAATACAAAATGTGAGAATGAGAGAATGAGAAGGTGTAACACAGTGATCATATTTAAATTTTCTGGTGCATTTGTTGAGGAAGTGTTTTAGTTTTATGTCTCTAAATAATGTCATGCCCAGCTCTAGCACTTAAAGTCATGTTTGTGGTTGTTAGTTGAGCTTTTGTTTTTTGTTGGTTCTTGTTTGCTCACACTGTATTTCGTTTTAGGTCCTTACCTGGTTCCTGTCTGCTTCCCTCGTATGTGAGCACCCTTCCCCGTCCTATGTGTTCCACCTGTGCATCATTGCCTCCCTGGTCCCTTGCATAAATACCCACACCTCCTCTGCAATAGTTGCTAAATCTACTACTACCCAGCAACAATGTTCCAGTGTATTCCTAGTATTTGGTTTCCCTGTGTATCGAAGCTGTGTTTTTCTGACCAAGCTACCGGCCTTTCGACTCAGTACTGTACTTCCAGGAGTCATTCTCAGTGTGTTCATTCCTTTCGTGTATACAAAATATAAATGGATGTTATTTTGTACATCACATACAGATACATTTTTGTGGTTAAAAGCCAAAAATGTGTTGTTGGTACCAGGGATGTCACTAGGATTGAAAGACAGGATTAACCGCCAGGGCATGCGTAACATGCACTCACAAAAAATTTGCATTTGCATCTTTTGTTACTGTTTTAAAACTACACTTATGTCAGCAACCAGTGAAGAAGCCAAGATGTTAACAGGTAAAAAGTGACAGACATTTTTCTTCTTCCATTTCTCCTATGTTGAACAAAAGTTAAGTTAATGTAATGTTAGCTTTTGGACACTCTCTCTCTCTGTTAGATAAGTTGCAGGTCCAAAGAATGCTATTCAATTACACTAATTACTGGTACTACACTGTAGATTCAGAGTGTGATTTGATCTGTAGTTTGGCTTACATACAAGCACACAATAAATACTATCATGTAAGTTGTTGATAAGGATCGTATTTAAAGTGGCTACTATCTGAATTTAATAACCTGATGGAAGAAGGAATAAGATTTGGTGTGACAATTATTAGATGTATAGCCACAAATAGCCACCTACCCCATTTACCTGCCTGGAGTGCGAACACATTTTGATAGATAAACTCAGGTCTACACTAGATGCCTGTTTTTAACTAGAATTTCTATGGATGTTTAAATCCTCTTAAACCTTTCGGGGTCGCCCGCTTTAGCTGCTTAGATCATGCATACGAATATTAATGTTTAAATGTATGATCAATATGTCAGTATGGACATGCTACACATTATTAGATCGGTTAGATTCTCCACAATTCAAGTGTTCAGTTAATTTAAAGTGTAATTCATATAGATTTACCAGTGTAACCGAAATGGTACAAGAGATGGGGGGAAAAAGTGTTGATTCCCATTACCTTCGAAGTGCTCGTTAAGACCAAATGTGTCCATTCGTTGATTATTTATATTCCTTTACACTGTATTTGAAACCTCCTACTATACTAGGAGTGTACTGACTTGGCCTTAATGTAGTATGTAGTATGCAAATAAAAGCTAATCTGCAGAATGCAAAATTACCCAGAAAAAATCTCCAATATGCATCAGACCAGTCTACCTTGCATACTGTTTCCCATAATGCAAAGCGCTAGAACTGTAACAACAACAGGTCTTTTTTTTAGAGGACAACAACAGAAATTTCCTCACTTCCTGGCACATTTCATCCTGTAACCCTCGGAAGCAACATTTAACCTTTTTCCACATAAGCTGCTGACTCTGCGATGAACTCTTGCTGCGGTTCTGAGAGAGGGTTCTAATTAATGCCTGCTTAAACTGACGACGTCAGAGTGCTGCCATGTTTGACCAATACCCTGTTAGTGAGGACACTTAATCAATGGCTGTCATGGTGTCCAGGGATCAAAGACATTAGCATTTATCAACAGCAGTGCTATACATTTCTAGTGACTCAACCTCTTCCAAGCAATCCACATGACAACATTTCTCACCCTTTCCTGCACTTTACATAAGAATGACTATTTTGTCTAAATGGGAAGGGGTTGTTATGAATAATGGAGTCATTAAAGAAAGGAATGAAGGAGATGGCAGCAAGAATATCCACTCTATAACTCATACTGTTGTTAACAAGTTCTATTATCTGAAGAAACACTGGCAAAAAAGAAGCATGTCACTCCGGGTGTCTAGTGATTTCATTTTCCTGAGTGCCTGGAGTGAGAAAATTTAAATTTCTATGCATGCACAGCCTTGTATTGGATGGTATTTGCTATTCATAGAAATCTACAGTCCTTGGTAAGTCTCTCATAGAATTGCTATTTAGCCTGTCAAGGATGGTGTTGGCGCACATTTCAGCTGGCTGCCTGGCTGGGTGAAAATTAAACCCTCTGGCTGTTATAGTGTTTGAGACCTTGTATGCTGTGCGTGCACCCATACACTCTCCATCATAAATACAGAAGTTTCCCCCTCAAAAAAAAAAAATGTTGACCAAGAAGAACATCTTTGACATGAGAGACACCGGTGCCGAAAGAAAAAGGACTGAGCTTACGAGGAAAACAGAGAAAGCTAGCTTTCTATCTGAAATAGGGATGTCCAGATCCGATCACGAGATCGGCAATCGGGCCCCATCACGTTATTTCAAACTTGATCGGAATCGGACGTTACCTCCCGATCAGGACTCAGAATTAAATGTATATATATGTATATATAGTTTGCTTTGCAAACACTGTGGCACTTCTGTTTTTGTATTTGTTTACATGCCTGCCGGGTATTTTAATTTGAGGTGCTATTTGTTTTTATCTTAGACTTTTTTTTATATTTACTGTTGCACTAAAGTCCAAAAGTGAAGAATTTATGTTATTTATTACTTGATTGTTCAAGCTACCTCACAGAAGTGATCTGTTTGTTAACAGAGGTGTTGAATGTTAAAATAAGGTGAATTAAATAGAAAATAAGGAACATCCTGGATCTGTTTTTTCGCTCTTCTTTTTTCTTTTTTTAAGTATTATAGAAGTATCGGATCGAGACTCTGTATCGGTAGATACTTAAAATTCGAGGGCAAAAAACGTGATCGGGACATCCCTAATCCCGGCTGTAGCATGCGATTTCACTTCACTTAGCATAACTTAATATTGCAGTCATTTTCTAGTTTGCTTGCCTGGCAAGTAGCAACTGGTCCTGGCCAAGAAAGAGTTATGCTTATAACTCCCCTTTAGCTTTAGAGGTGGTGGTAGGTGGATTTTGTTACGTTTGGGCTTGTTTCCAGTCTTTATGCTAAGCTAGACTCTGCTGCTGGATCCATATTTACCATAAACACACGAGAGTAATATAAATTTTTTCATCTAATTCTCTGCAACAAACCAAGAGTATTTCTTAAAATGGGTTAACCATTCCTTTAAGGAGCAAAAAATTGTATTGACACACAAGACAGTTACTCAAAACTTAAACCTAGATATACAAGTTATATTACCTTGACACTAAGAACAGTTGTAAAGAGGGTGGGCTGTGTCTGAAAGGTGTCAATTTGATGCTCATCTTTGTTATGTAATGAGACATGTTGCGGTCACTTCAGTTCTCATACGTTTCTTTGGGCTAAAAACTATAGAAAATGAGGTAGTGGGGACGAAGTAAAACTTCCTTTGCCTCCCTACAAAACTAACTGATGGATGCTGCCATCACTTAGCTCAATCTCACCCTCAAAGACTCCAGAAGGCTTAAAGTTCCCTGCAACACTTAATACGTTGGCATTTCTTCAGATTTTAATATGATTTAACCTCATATCCTGGCAGAGAAACTGCTGACCTATTTTAGGCATGACATTTTCCTTATAGCATGGATTTTAGATCTTTGACTAGCAGAAGTCTGAATAAATGATTTTTTGCCAGAACAGTAGTACTCTTCTGCTAGCGCACCCCGGGGACATGTCCTTCATCTACTCTGTGTTTTTTCTTTTCTTTTTTGAATATACATGTCGGCATTTTGTAAAAAAGGAACAGCAAAACCAATTTCTTTTCCTCAGGAAGTTAACTTCATTCTCTATCTACAGACCAGTGGTGCTTCTCATGTCTTGAGCTTTCTGCATTCTGCATGGTTTGATAACCACAAAACTAAAATGGAAAATGTAGCACAGGTGCCAGTAACGCAAGCCATCTCTCAAAATGTGACCAATAAAATCACTGGAGTGAAATTATCCACACAGAAGAAAATTTCTCAGAGACTGTCTCACTCATGTTATATAGAAGTCAAGTGAATAATGGTCTGAATGGCTCTTTTGTTGCAAATCCTTCACTGTAAAAGAGACAATCCTGCTTCCAAACATAAGAAAATATAGATTCTTACATAATGGTGATGGTTATTGAGGTTAGAAGATATGTTAGTAAACTATTCAGGAAAACATCAGTACTTTTGCTACATAAAACATGTTAGCACCCCCCTTCACAGTTATAAGTCATCAACATGAAACAGGGAGTGCATCTCAGCTTTCATTGCACTTTATCTCAAAATAACTCTAGTTATTTTGAGCTGAAATGTTTTTTTGCTCTCACTTTGTTTTTGTACCTACTTTCCCACAGCCTGTCATGGTTTATTGAGACTATCGTCAATAAAGGAGTTATCTCTGCTGCTTGCACAGTGGATTTCTGCTTTGGCGAAAGAACACTAAAGCAAAACGCTGGAACTTGAAATGAGCACTCAGTCATTGGGGACTGACACCCAAAGGTGGAGTGGGTAGTTTCACTGGAATTATCTCAGCATGCATCCAAATTGTATAAACTATTGAATAATTCATCCAAGGGAATACGATACACCACCAAACAACAAATGAACCCAACGTTGCAAATAGCTGTGCTTGAAATAGTGCTAAATTGAAAGGTAATTTTTAAGGTTGCATGTGCTGCAGGAGGACTTGAAAAGCAATCAGTTTTGCAATCCAAAGGCATTGTTGGCACATTCTGCCCTACACAGGAATGGGGATGAGATGACAAATGAAGAGGGTGACCTGTGCCTGAATTGCAAACTGCTGCTGTTTTGAAAGTCTGTGGCGTTCAGTGTCAGCTACCTAGACATCAACTGAAAATTTAACAAATAAAAAATGCTGCTGATAAAATATTAACACAAATCAGGAGGAGAGGTACGGCCAACTTTGCTCCAACCAAGAAAGCCAAATATGGTATTGTTAATATCTCTCCATCAAATCTAGCATAAGATAACCTGTGGTAGAATTACATTTTTATTCATGTCTATCAATCTCTGCCATTCAGGTTTACTGCTTCTGACCCTTGTTTAATTAAATTATTTCATAAACCAAGTAGCACAGACTGCCTCAAGGTAATGCTTCTGGTAATCTATTTCCATAGATAAAAGTTAGATTTGAAAAGATGTTAAAGGTATTCAACAACTAGTACAGGGATTACATATAAAGATGGCTAAACACCCAAACATAATTTGCTGTTTAGCTTTTTGTCACAGTGCCACCATCAGGCCAAACTCTTACTGTTTACAGTTTTACAAGTATTCCGTCATCTGTCCAGCACTGTCTGTGAAAGTGTAATGGCGCACTGAGGACACTGTTAGACCTTGGCAGAGGTCTACTCTAAATTGAGTGCTTTCTTTTTGTCGTAAAATTGGTTGTCACATACCTTGTCACAGGAGAAACGCCCAAATGTGCACCATGCAGTGACAATTGTGAGATCCACAGTGACAAGTGGAGAGAAGATAGAGGTTAAGCCCCTTGCCCTGCACTAGTTAATAACAACATTGAGACCAATTATAAGAAACAGAAAACAACAATAAAAGTGAAGTGTAGCCCACAGGATTTTAAGACTATGGTGGGTGGGCCTCCGACACTCTCAAGGGGTCTGGGGGTATGTATAGCGTAACATGAAGACTTCATAGCCTTTCTTCAGGTAGGACTTTCATACTGCAACACTTGTCTTTGTAAAGAGAGAAACTGACAGGATAAATTTGCTAACCTGCCTGTCAGCTCGCACCGGGCTGTTTTAGTGAATTTAACATAAAGGCTTTAATAGTGTGCACTCCAAATTTAGGCGTGGCCAGCTTAATCGCCTTCTCACAAACGATTGAGGAGGCAGGCCGTTAACGTTACCGTAGTTACCTCAAAAGCAGTGCTTGAAGTGGAAAAAAATAGGTGTATTATAACATTAACCACTTTGGCATACACCACTTAATTTCCTGCATTCTGAACACATTGCAGCAAGTTATGGAGGAAATGTCTTTATTTATATGAAGGGAAACTAAATTAAGGTGACAATTCAAAATATAATGGAATATAATTCAGTAATCAGCTTTTGGACAATGCAATTTTTTTTTTCTATATTTCCATTGCATTGCATGTTTTCTTATTTTGCATTGTTTCAGTTGTTATTCAACATTTCTTTCGCTGTTCTTCAGAACTTTTTAACAAAAGCTTTGAAAAAGTGGTGGAGACATTCTGATTGTGACCTGACCCCAGCGTCCCCAGTGTAAATGACCCTTATCTGTCAAAATTTTTAAATGTCCCGCCCCATCCAGGCTGTGATTGGTCGGTTCAAGACCAGTGACATTGACGAGCAACATTCAGCACACGGCTGCTTGAAAAGGCACAGAGCTTCTCTTTTCCCTCCTGTCTCTCCACCGACAGTTTAGCCGGCAGAGAGAACGGGAACAGGTGAGCGTCACGTAGCGTCCAGGCTGTTAAGGAGAGGAGAGTACGGGCAGCTTGGGAGAAGTCCCGGCCGGTACGCAAGAAAATGTCCCAGTACGCCAAAGAGTAAAATTTCGAGGTGTCGGTACTGCGTACCGGAGCGTTGCGGCCCACTTCAAGCACTGCTCAAAAGAAAAGTGGTTGTCTCCAGACGAATGCCGAAGTGTGCGAGCGTGCGAGCTTAGGCTACAGTAGCGCGGAGCAGCGGCGCGAAACAACTTTAGAGGTCTGAAATGTAATGAGATGTGTAAAAAATATTTGCGGTTCATTTTGAAACCGTTGCGGAGCAAATTAGACTGGTAAGTGCTAAAAAACAGTATAAACTACAGCTTTCAGTAACTGTTGATACCACGGCAGCCGTCTTGGGTCACAAAGTCGGGGTAGTGCGGGTTGTTCCGAAAGTCGGAAATCCGACTTCAGGGGACGTTCCAGTTTAATGCTGCATTCCAGTTGACATGGGAAGTCGGAATTTCCGAGTTCCCAGTTGGAACTTTAAACTGAAGTCGGATTTCCGACTCGGGAAGTCGGGACAACCCGCACTACCCCGACTTCATGATCCAAGATGGCTGCCGGGGTATCAACAGTCACTGAAAGCTGTAGTTTATACTGTTTATTTGCACTTCTGTGCACTTGTGACTCATATAAATGTTCGTACACAAAGTGCTGTCCAACACCTGTTTGTGGACATATTGCTAGTGTTTAGTGTGAGTAAATACTGCACAATATGTTTTTTTAATCAACCGGCGTATCAATAGCTAACCTGGCCAGTTGTAAACAAACAGCTGGTTTGTTTACTGGAACGCCGTCAACTCGGGTGTGACGTCATTCCCAGCTCCGACCTCCGACTTCCGAGGTAAATGGAACGCTGCATAAAGTTCCAACTGGGAACTCTGAAATCCCGACTTCCCATTTCAATTGGATGCGATTTCAACATGGATGTTCATTTACGCTCAGCTGCCAATTCCACACCTGCGTGGTGTGTAGGCATACCACAGGTGCTCTCCCGCATCAGTGGTATGTAACGTGTCGGGCAGTAATAGGCATAGGCTACCGCAAAATTATTTTTCCCAGTAAAGAGTAATGTAACGGATTACTGCTTACAAAACAGTTGTATTATTACAGTTACTAATCCAAGTAACGCTGCGCTACTGAACGCACCATTTCTGACATGAATGCGCAACCGCGCTGTATCTCAGCGGCACCGGACCTTATGCTGTTTAAGTCAGCTGTTAGCCAATTAGCTAAAGGAGGACTGGAGAACAGGGAGAGAGAGGTATTTTCGACAGCTGTAAGTAACGTTATTGCCATTACTGTGTCATAGTCTATGATGCAAAGAACATTGTCGTTCGTTGTAAACTTTGTGCGACCAACAAAAAGATTTCAACTGGGAACAGTTCTAGTGTGATCCCGTTGAACTGTCGCGGTTGTTCTCGTCTCACGCACATGCCCGCCCGCTGCCAGAGCTGAAATGTCAAACTTTTTCCTACAGATTATCAACAGACAGAGACTGATCAGCTGTTTGAGTTTCCTGACGAATATAAGTGTTTCTTTAACAGTCAGGCCACCAGGTCTTAAACAGGCAGCGATCTTTGCTGCTGTCTCTTATTCATTAAAAATCATCTATTAACTTTAACTGAAGTAATTTGAAAGTTAGTAGTTATATTATTTAGTTATAGACTCAGTTACTTCATGTTTCACATTTAGAAATAATAATTATTATAGAGAGGTGGCGGTGGTGCAGTGGATTAGACCCTTGTCTTTGATTCCCACTGCAACACATCCATTAAATAACTTATTGTCATGGGTCCAGCTTTACCATCCATGTTGGAGCCACCGCTGGTTTAATCGGGGTGTGGTGGGGTCTCAGTATATTATCCTGCTTTTTTGACCTTTGTCAATTACATGCCTGATTAATGAGAAACACTGGTAGACCATATGTGTCTGTGTGCTTGTGTGTGCAGCAATGTGTGTTAAATTTATAATGTTGACCCCTGAAAACGGACTACTGCTCCACATTTATATTGTCATTCAGATAATAATCATCCTTAGTTTTCAATATATTGGCCAAAAAAGAAAGGAGAGAAACTGCTCAGCACCCCACGTTATTAAGGTAGACTTTGTTGTCTGGCTGGTAAATCAATTTATTGTCATGGCAGCAGAGAGTGATAAAATTGTTATCTCCTTCAGGATTATTATTTCCGCCTTTTCTTTTTGCTATTAATCAATGTTTCAAATAATGTCTTATCATGCATCATCATAGACCATAAAAAAGTAATCCAGGAGAATCAGAAAACTTTCCATCCTTTCCAACTACAGTTAAGATGAGAAAAGTGCTTTTCAGCCTGACTTCCAGCAAATGAGAAGTTAAACAGCTTCAATCACTAATCAGATGTATTCGGACCATTAAGAATGACAGTAGTAACCACCCATGTGGTAAAAAATACTTTATTAACCACTCTTGATAAAGGACTGATGCTGTCAAAATTATAAAGGTACAAGGAGTGTCACCATAGAAGACTTTTATCAATGTTTCCTTCTTTATAGTCATTCTGTTCCATTCACCCTGATAACATTTCTTTTTTATATGTTCATGTTCTTTATATGTTATTATTTTTCCAAATAGAAACAGAAAGACAGCCAAATGAATTTCTGAATTTTTACTGTCGTCAACCAGTCGATCAACTGAAGAAAAATAACCTGCAACTATTCTGAGAATTGATAAATTGTCCAACTCGTTTTTAAAAGCAAAAAGGCGTAATGTCCTCTGGCTCCTTTTGTTAGACCAAATATTGCAAATGGAAATGTCAGTGCAGTTTTACTTCAGTCCAGTGTTGGGTGTGCTCCCTGCTGAGGCAATAAAGCACACCAGTATGGACGACACACCAATGTGATGAACGACATGCAGGCAGCATTGCAAATAATCCCCCAATTGCAATTACAGCATGACTTTGTAGCCCCTTTCAACGTTGACAAAAGCTGGCTTAAAGTCAGCATGTCAGCAGCTTTCAGTTCTGTATGAATGGTTAACCCCGGCACTCCAATAAGCCGCCTTCTGACCATGAAGCTGGCTCTGAACTGGCTTTTGGATTTTGAAAAGCCTGGTTGGCATTTTTCACATCCCGATGACACACTAAAAACACAATAAAATCAACACCTATGATTTCTCTTCCTTAATCAAACTTCCTTATCATGTGATCTATCAGTAATCCATCCCATGAAACTGATATGAGTGCAAATGCAATTTAGTGTAATACCTTTAGCTGGCTGCTATCAGGGGCATGCTACCAGTACCTGTATAGTGTCAACTGAATAATGTTTGTTAAAAAAAGGTACTAGCAAAGTTTATTAAATTCAGTAAAGCCATTTTGCTGGCATCCCTGTCTGAAAGAGCTTAGAGTGTCCTGCCAGAAGTGGGTCATTAGTCATTTTGAATTTTTGGGCAGGTTTTCAAAATGTCATTGCCTATTTGCATTCAGTCACTTAATGAAACAAAGAAACTGGGGTGAGACTCAATTTCAGGCTGTCAACCATTGTCACCTGGTGCCATTACCTTCACATTCAGGTATTCTACTATTTAATCGCAACTGTTAGCACCTGCATGGCAAAACTACCTGCTGTTATATTCTCCCACCTCTCTCCACTGCCCACGCTCCCACCCTCTTTCTCTGTCATCCCTCCTCTTTTTATCTCTCTTTATGTTCCTCTCTCTGTGTTTGTCCCTGTCTCTTTTCTCTCTCCTTATTTCCTTACCAAGTGATGTTTGACACGCCCAACTGCCAAGCATTGGATGGGATTTCAGCTGATTTGTCACCGAAATATACAACACCTTAACATCTGCATCCTATAAATAACACATATTACACCAGCCATTATCTGACTGGTTTTGTGTGCATTAAGAACCCAATGAAAATGGCTGTTTCGAGTCTCCAGTTCTCTGACCTGTTTTGACTGTGGGACAAAACTCCCAGTCAAAACCCACACCAACACAGAAAGGAAGGACATGCCAACTCCAAGTAGCTTGACCTTGGTAGGCTGAAACCCAGGAGGTGACGGTGTTGAGACGCTGTGTCATCCATGCAGTAATATGCTTGGTAAAAAAAATGACGGACTGACTCTGAAAGACTATTCATACCTCCTCCAACGCTACACAATCCTCTAAATCGGTTATTTCAATTACTGAAAATGTTTTGAATCCCACATGTGGATCCAGATTTGCATCAACATACACTTAGCCAATCATGTTGATTATCTGGTGGCTGCCATGATTGTTGGAGGAACACCTAAATCATCTAAAGGACTGTTAGAGCTTTGTACAAAGACTCATAAGTAATGGATATTTAAATGATCATGTTGCTGAAGCCATACACCATTTTTTTTGAAGACTGATAGAAATGTGTGGGATTATAATATAAAATACAGACATTTTAAACCAAGATAACAAAATGTCTTTAAATGTGCGACTACCTTAATCAAAAAGGCAAAATTAAGGTTACATTTCAACCACAGACTCGTCTCTCCTGTCTGCAGCCTTCACTTCAGCCAGTGCATCAAATAACATTACAGAACTTATTAATTCTGACGTCGGGGGAACTAAATCTAAAAACATGATTCCGTTTATTAAAATATGCTCCTGCAACACACCATAGTAATTTATACACTGCCGGTAATGTTCTTCCATAGAGCAGAGAGACTTGTGGGCACAAACCAGCATGAAAGTTATTCTTTCAAGGTAGAGATTAAAAAAAAAAACATTTATTCAGGCTCTGGTGGAGCAATGGATTGAACATAGTTGTCATGGGTAGAATGAAAATGTTTGGTACAGACTTTAAGGCAAGATGTCAAAAATCACAATGTCCACTCCCAGCTCCACGTGCCGCTCATGTAAAGGGCAAATTTCAAACTGTCAAGTACTGGAGATGCGACATAATTGAGAAGAGGTAGTTGTTACTACAATAATATTTTAATCAGTAGAGACTTCATCTGAGTGAATGACATGTGCACAGTGATTATGGAAAATGTGAATAGTCTTTGGCGATTAGACCCAATCGTGACATAATGGTATTTAAAGGGAGTGGTGGGGTGGTATAGAAAATCCACCTCAATGGAGTTTAGACACTGGTGCTGGTGGTGATGGGATGAAGAGAATAATGAAGGTCTGGATTGGATGTTGAGTGGACAACCTGGGCCTGGATAGGTCCACAATTTTACACTGAAATGACAGCTGATAGCAGCAGAGAGGAGAATAGATTTAAAGTTTGACAGTAACTACATGATTGGCTGATGGAGATCTGGTTGGTTTAACTATAGAGTGAACGTCCATATTCATCTGATTAGAGAAGCTTCAAATTTGGTCTGATTTTTTTGAATATTAGAATATTATATAACTTTTTATGCAACTACATTTATCTTACAGCTGGAATTACTAGTTACCTTGCAGATTAAGATATTAATACAAAATATAGTTAACAAATAAATTATGATGCATTATTAAACACACACACGCACACACAAATATATATATATATATTAATCTGCCCTGCAATGGACTGGCAACCTGTCCAGGGTGTACACTGCCCTTCGCCCGATGTCAGCTGGGATTGGCTCCAGCCCCCCGCGACCCTGTACGCAGGAAGCAGTTGACGATGGATGGATGGATGGATATATATATTAAGCTTCCCAGCAGGATATAAAGTGATTAAAATTAGCCCTGCCTTAATCAGCTACAACATTAAAAGGATCCTAGCAAACTGTTTGATCAATAATTCAGC
>JAPMOB010220294.1:0-10425 GCA_029875015.1 Lepomis gibbosus | reverse complement strand
GTTTATTTCCTTTGGACTCTCTGGACTCAGCCACTATTTTGTAAGTGTGCTCGCTTTTGTTTATTAAATAAACCCTTTTTGAACTTACCTGCTCTGCATTAAGTGTCCTGCGTTTGGGTCCTACTACCTGCTACCTTGCACCAAATCCTGACACATAATTGGATAATTTGCATATTTGGATAAAATTGATTGTTGTGTGATTAAAATATATGGAATATAACAATGGAATGTCTTCCCATCTATAGAATAATCTATTATGGGGCTCTATTTAAATGTTTTTGAGCTACAGCAGGACCATCTACCTCATCAGCAGATGTGACTCCTGCTTAGGGAACATCGTCAGAGACTTCAGGGGCATCTACTCCCTCTGACTGTAGCTGCAGAGGTCAAAACCGCAATACCGCAGCCTTCTACATCTTCCTTTTTTGTTAATTAATTTTGGTACACTGTGTGTGTATATTCATTCCATTATGGCCAATGTATGTAGGTTGGGTTTGGGGCCACACAAAAAAAATCTTGTTTAGGGCCACCAAAATCCTAGGGCTGGCCCTGAATAAAATGCAGCAATTATTTACAATATTCAATAATTATTTAGTTTACTTGATATTGTGAAAATGAGGGTCCCTAATTAAATTAAAAATGTAAACCTACAAATAAAAAACACATTACCATTGTATTATTTTTGAATGACAAAAGCTCTAACATATATTTTTTACATGATATAAGAAACTGTATTTCCAACTTGAAATCGGCTCCCTTTTTAACATCCCACCTTGTCTTGGGCATACAGGTTCAGTGTGAGGGTGTAGGGATGGGTCGCCAACATACACCTGCTGAGAAGAGCCTGGCTGCATATTCTTCCATCTGTCTGCCTGCAGAAACTCCATCCGTAAAGACAAATTGTCACAGAAATCCAAAAGGAAAGTGTCTCCTTTTTCCAGCCTCTTTGAATGTCAGGCGGTTGCATATATCTAATACACTTGAAGGCAAAACTGTTGAGATCCAACGAGTCTGAGGCAGATGATTTGAGCCTTAGAAGCCCTAAGAGCTATAGTCCTTATCTGGTCCTCTTTCCTTTAGCAGACGGCAACTGTATGAACGTTTCCTCCACTCGTCTGTGCTGCAAAGGCTCTTATCTCTGCTCCACTGCATACCTTCTCCTTGCACTCACAAAATTGAGCCACAATTCATTTAACTGCATGTTAACGCTCTCATCCCAAAATGTGATATGTGATATAGCCATTTAGAAGAAAAGATACTTGATATTTTAATCTATTATCACATGTGATTGCATCCCCTAAAATATAACTACTTTGCACTTAAAGGTCAAAGGATGGCTAATGACAAAAGGAATGTTCCAAAATAACTTCTTTCTCTCTTCATTCAATTTGTAATAGATGGTATATTTCACAATGTAACTGCCCCTTATAATATAATCACTGATACCAATGGAGGCTTGCCATTACAAGGCCTCTCAGAAATCTAAGAGCAAAAATCAATGGCATGAGGAAGATTAATGCTTCAAAGTAATGTAGCAGCTTAAACAATAATTTTGTTACTGTTGAGCACTGACTTAAATTCCCTGCATGCCTCCTGCAAGTGTTATTAACAAAGGTAGTGTTTCTCGTGGTGCCGTCCGGCAAATGAAACAAAGAGAGAAATTTGTTTGTGCTTGTAGCAGTGTAACACACTACATCACTGTAATTGAGTGTATGCAGGCAAAGCAGGGAAAGATGTTGAACGGCCACAATAGTGATTGTGTTTGACTTGAACTAATTTTAAACACAAATGAAAGAATGAACTGAGCAAAATGTCAGTGTTGTGAGTTAGCAGCTAAAGCTTACTGTTCTGGAAAACTGTAGAATACTACATAGTTTTGCCAACAGTGAAACATATGATGAAGTAGGTTAGGGTGAATCAAACTGTGGAGATCTGCCATATATATATTCTTTTTGTTTCTCTCATTATAAATGTCCCACATCACACCCCAGTCACACTGTTACTATTTTTTGTTGTTTACTGTTCAGTCCCGGGAGAGATAAACGACACATGTGTATCATTTGAGCAACTTATTGACAGATCTGGCATTCCTAGAGCTCACCATGTGAAATACTTTCAAGTCAGCGACTTGTGTGTAAACAGTACCCTGGTTTTTCATCCATCCCCGCTGCCTCTACTATTGACCTTCTTCTAGGGTCTGACCCATGCCTTAAGGTGTCATTTTTATATTTTATAGTAATCTTCATGAGCTGCAGCTGTTACTTTAAGATCAGTCGGGTGTCAATACTCTTCTTCTATTTATGCCAGGCATGGGCGGGTTCAGTGCAAAATTATCCACAGGGCACACTGGACCAGGTGCAGAATCCAGGCCAGAATCGACCCGTATATTGACCCATGTAAGAGTCTGCTACAGAGATCCTACCAATCTAATTCACATGTTTTGGTCATGTACCCACCTAAATACATAGCCTACTTAGAATTTGTATACAAAGCACTCTGTCAGGTGGCTTTATTTCATCTTGAACCTTCACCTTTTGCTTCCGTGGAAAAGTGGAGACGTGTCTCTCCCCCAGTGCACTGACAATGTATAACCAATATACTTCACTTCATGACACTGGAAAAATTTAACTTACCCTAAATCTGACCGCACTTGGCAGCCTCTCATTGGGCATATCAAAGAGCTGCAGCTTGACCCTCCATCCCCTCCTTTAGTGTTAAACCCACAGTTATTGTTGGAATAGTTTTGTGTTTGCACTTGCTAAACTTATTGTGGTATGTTTCATATTACTGTTTTTAAGATTTTTATTTATATGTTTTTGTATCGCACTGCTATGTAGGAAAAGAAAAGAGATGGAATTTGATATAAAACATCTCAACACTTGATTGCATAGGTCCTATAATTTTCTTATGGAAACTAAAATGTCCAATAATTAATGAATATTTACTGTGTTTAAAGGAAAAGTTCAACGTTTTGGGTCGAGATGAGACGATTGATAGCGGTAGTTTAGCATAAAGAGTGTAAGAGGGGGAAACTCTGGCTCTGTTCAGTGGCACAGTCCCCGTAAAAACCACAAACTTCCATTGTTACATTCTGGAATTTGTACACATTAGAAAAATAAAAATGCGTTGAATGGAGTCAGGCTAGCTTCTCCCTCCTGCTCCCAGTCTTTATGCTAAGGTAAGCTAATTGACTTTGCTAGCTCTCGCTTCATAGTTAATGAAAAGACACAGGTTTTCCAGTCATTCAGATTAGAGCTTTCAAGGAAATTTCTCTGAAAAACAACAACTGCATATTAACTTTACACAACTGTATAATTACGGCATCATTTTGTGGTTCTTTATCTAAAATGTATCTTCATTTGGAAAGAGACACTAAAATAAATGAGTGTAATTCTCAGAACACTGCATTTTCCCTATTACTAGCACACAGTTTTATTTCCAGGAAAAAGATTAAGAAATGATGGACCCATTACCACATGAAAATTAGTAATATTAGCAGTAGTTTTAATAGTTAGGGGTAATACAACATTTAAACTGATGGTCAGTTCCACTGTTAATGGTTTTAAAAAGCAGCACATACTTTCATGTTATTTGCCCCTCTTTCTTTGCCATGCCTCGACTCAAAGTTTAAAAAATAAGTCTTTATTCTAAGTGACGTCATCAGAGGATGTGTCATTGAGAAAAGGCCAATAGTGTCCATTAACAAAGAGATAAGAGCACATTATTGTGTTTTCTCCTAATCTCTGTCCAAAGCCCCCCCCCCACAAACACACACACACACACACACAACGATGCATGCATGCACCTATTCATCAACAACCAAGGGCATGAAATCAATCTCAATATTCATACGTAGCTTCGATGAGTTCACTATGACTGCGTCCTGAGAGATACCATCAAAGTGACGCTCACATGACAGTAACTGCGGCGAGAGCAGAAAAGGGCTCATTTTCTGAAACATGTCCTCTTCATTCTATGAAGCAGGGCCCTGTAGGGCTCAAGGTTACCCTCTATCACCGGGAGAAATCATTACGGCGAGACGGGAAGAGAAATCTACAGAGCCTGGTCCCTATTCCCAAGCATCACAGCTAACCTGTTTATTGATATTCTAACAATCAGAGCGCATGGATGTTGTCAAGGCGAGGCAAGCTTTCTCAGACCTCCTCTCTCCACGCAATTGGCTATTCAGCACATTTATAACATTATGCTTGGCAGCTCCCCTGGAGTTGCCCTCTCCTGCACCACATGCACTGATACGCAGTATGTCATAACAGGGCGATGTCGATCAAAACGCTCATTGTGTTCATGTCTATCAGCACTATTGCAATATTCACAGCAAAAGAGTTTCACATTAGCTTTTTTTAGATTGAAATACTAAATCGACAAAAAATATCGACTAGTTCTCATTTTGTGAAATACCTGACTCAGTCTGCACGGGTCCCATGTGAGCCTGAATGCATATTGCACTGTAGTGTCAGATATGCAACCTCTTCACTGAGAATCGCCGTTTGGTAAAGATTGGGGAAAATGTTCGTTTTTCATTGAATTCTTTAACTTGATCTTTCCTCCGGAGTCAAAGTCTTTGTGTAATTAACAGGTAATTTGTATTTCTTTATTGCCGACTTGGCAGGTGCCAGAAGTCTGTTCTTTTCCTCTTGAGAGCTGTGGCTGCGCTCTCCCTGACGCCTCCATTGATTATGGAGGCTGATAGGACCGGGCCATCAGGGAGCCCATTCTATAAATGCAGCATGCTGTTTGTTCCCCTGTGTGCCGGCCATTCTCTGCTCTCTCTCAACTGGAAGGATGTGTGTGGGGTTCATAGTGTGTGTGTGTGGTGTTTTTGGACATGAAGTCAGACAATATGAGGTGGGGAAATCAAGTCAAGGATAATCTAAGGTGAAAGAAAGACTGCAGGAGAGTGAAATAAAGAGGCAGAAAAAGAGAAAGTCTCTGCTTCTTCGGGGTGCAGCTGCCACCAACACTGCTGGTGTCAGCTCCTCACACAAACGTCTTCCTTTCTCCTTTCCTGGCTTCATGTTCCCTCTATCTTTACTGTCCCTTTTTACCTACTCCCTTATTCTTCTTCCCCCCACATCCTCCCCCTTTTATCCTATTTTTTTTCTCTCCATTGCCTCCCTCCTCTTCTTTCTCTCTTTGCTATTATTACCAGCCACATTAATACCAGGTGTGTAATTGTAATGATTCTTGTCGGTTTGGTAGCATGGACAAACTCCTCATTATTATGTACAGTACAAAAAGTGGCAGATTCAGGTCCACTGTTGTGGTTAGTGTGAATCTGGGAAAGAAAGCATGGTTGGTTTGGTTTGGTTTCATGAGCAACATAAGCTGTAGGAGGCTGCCACAAATCATTTCCTCGAAGCTCTACGATGCAGGTTTTGCGTGCAAAGTTAGCTTAACCCATAGAGGCACATTAGCCACATTTACGGGAAATATGCTAGGTTGAAAATTACTGGAAATTTATTTTAAGTTGACATGGGGATGTTGTTTACTACAGTTGTCATTTACCATACTGAGCTACTTAAGGTTTCAATTGAAAGTGTTTCCACCCATCCATCTATCGTCAACCGCTTATCCTGCGTACAGGGTCGCGGGGGGGCTGGAGCCAATCCCAGATGACATCGGGCGAAAGGCGGGGTACACCCTGGACAGGTCGCCAATCCATCACAGTGAAAGTGTGTTTCTGGCTCAAATAGTGTAAATGTATTCACTACAACATGTCTCACTGAAATGTAAAAAGTATTAGTAAAAGTACAGAGTAACATAAAAAAAAAATTATACATATCTACAGCTATTGAGTAAGTGTGCTAAGTTACTTCCTCCCACCATTTGACTGTGTTCCTGTTAAAAAAAAAACTGTCAAGGGCAAACAAGATGTTGTCCATAAACTGAAGCATGATACAGGATGAAACAGCAGGCTGCAAGTTCTGTATGTATTTCTGTCTTGATAATATTTCACTGTAACGGAGTACTGCAGTGTTGCATCATTGTATAATATAGACTTAGTTTACTTCACCATAACAAAAATGGCTGGTGGGCAATGCCTATTACTTTAACAATACATTATTTATGTATTTCGAACAGTGTATTATTGTGCAGTATACATGCGAAATTAGAATAAATGACACAATGACACATGCACCCACATGCTGAACAGTTCACTTATGCTGTAAGTAAATGCCAGTCAGCTCCAGTGTTGGCTTCAGCAGAGAGCAGGAGGTCTTGCTCACTCCCTTGCTGAAAGGATTCAGCAGCGCTTCAGTTGTTCATCTCTGGAGTTGGTCCACTGCACAGCTCCATTTGTAGCATCAACTGTCTGAATGCACAGCTTGTTAGCGGCTCCAGGCCAGCGAGCTCGCTGCGGTGCAATGGGGACGCAAGCAGGGAAGCAGCAGGCCCACCGGCACCGCTGGGCCAGCCTTAATGGTCATCATAGCAGACAGGTTAGATACTGGTTGGAGAGAGAGAGAGAGAGGAATGGGGAGAGCTGGGGAGGAGGTGGTGAGAGGTGAACAGAAAGGAGCAAGACGCATATTTGATGATATTAAAAACTAAAATGAAAAAAATCACTGGGGTTTCAGTCTTTCAAAACACTCCCGTCAGCAAAAAAGGCCGGGGTGAACTGTCAATCTAACGTGGATTGTACCTAAAGGGTTCTAAAGAAATAGTGTAAATGCTACAGGGTCAAAAGAATGAGAAGTCCTTGTCAACAGTGAGGGTGAGGATTTTCTCTGTAGAGCCCAAGTTACTGTACCTGCATAAGAAACGTAAAATAGAGCACGACCCTGGGAGTGCTAAAAGACATGTGGCTTTATGGATTTAAAGATGAACAAAATTCAGAGATTTATGTAGTGTATTGTGTCAGATCTGTAGCCTGCCTGGCGGCATAGCTGTAGGAGTGACAATGTCAGTCGGTCCACCACTTTCGGTCCTTAACTACTGCATGGATGTGAAAATTGTACATTAGTAGATGAGTAGTATTAAAGTGTCATGAGAATATCTAGGCCGGTTGGATTTTTGACCTGTCCCAGAACTTCTTATTTCAGAAATTGAGAAATGTGGTGAAATCTTCCAAAAAGTATCAGTCCAAAATGTTGAAAGATGAAAACTTTGGCTTTAGTTCTCACAATGTGACCGTTGCTACAACCCACAGATGCAAACCAACCAAACTTGAAATGACACAGAATACACCAGCCAATGCAGCTTTGAAATTGACATTTTTGAAAAGTTTTAAAGTGTAAAGAAAAGAGGTTTTGGGGACTTTTCTGCACTTTCAAAATATGAAATGGATGATGTGCAATTGATCGCACAATCTGACATGTCTCAAAACTGATATTGTATTGTCTGTAAGAGGTTGCACCAAAGAATCTTTTATACCCATCTCACACAGTGTGACATTCAATAAACCTGCAAGCTCGCTCCTATCGCGCAGTGTACAGTGGCCTTCGGATGAATGCAACCTATCAGCATGTGTCAGCTATTGAAGAGGTTTGACAATCAGCAGATTATAAGCAGGTTTTCTCATTGTAACCACTTAGAGGTAAACTTTCTTTTGTGAGTTATTTTGCAACATCATTTAAATATGTGACCCTGTCGACCCTGTGCCATCACCAGTGGGAATTCCATCTTTGAGGAATAAATAAAGTTTTTTTTAAAAAGGTTAAAGAAAAAAATGTGAGGATGTTGCAATGATGCTGTTTACAGTCTTCAGACTGGAGCAAATCCACCTCCAGCAGGAATTGAACAAACACTAATGAGTAAATAGATATTCCATTTTGGAAAGAATCCATAAAACCCTGCAGAGACAAAAAAAAAACACAACATTTTTATAACATTGCAATTAACATAAAGTCACTCAATCATGTAAAAGCCTAAACAGCGCAGTAGGAGAAGGGGCACAGTGGTTGCCAGCATTTGTTTTCCAAGGAATAGTGAGACAAGGACTAAAACAAACAGCATCTGTTAACAAAGGCAAACTGTATGACCCACTTAGAGCTGGGCTCCGAAAGGAAAGGTCTTCTCTATGTTCTGGACACTCTGCACTTCAAAGTTGCTCTCTCATTATGCTATCTCTCATGTTGGCCGACAAGCCGCTCCGCTGACTCTCCACTTCAGGTCGGCTTGATTTCTGCCGCCCGCACACGCCGCTCTGCGTCCAGATGGAGCCGATCACAGAGTGAGCGTTTGCACTTTCTGTGGGGGTTCAGACATCTGTGCCATGCTTTGAGTTCACTTTGAGCACGCTTCTTGGCTTAAGAAAGCTTTGATACTGAAAGCAGCAGGCACAGAGCCACAAGTACCAACAGTTGTATGTAGAGCAAGAACAATGGCACATTTGTAAAATCAACCAATTAGCATGGAAACGGAACCAGGACAATAGCTGCCCCCTTGGCACTGAGAGGAAAATTGAAAAATGACCCAACCTGGAGACGCTCGCAGGATCCAGGTGGGGCTAACGACCACAGAGAACTCAAACAAATTAAGTCCTATTTAAAGAGTGGTGACATGGCTGAGATGTTGGCGCCTCGCTGTTTTGTTGTGGAGACGAGAAAAGAAAGCAGGAGACCGAGCCGGAAGGAGAGAGTGAGAGATGTAAAATGGAACAACTCCCAGGGGCACGAACATTCATATTTGCAGGGAACAACGGAAACCTAAAAGGGATTGTTGAAGAAATATAACAGCCATTAGTTGTGCAGAAAGTGGTTGCTGACAATGAAGGAAACCATTTTCCTTCAGAGTGTGACTGTCCCTCCAAAGTGAATGTAATGCGCCCTGTGGAGCTAAACAGTCCACACATGCTAATTCATTTTTCCCTGATTGAGGATACCTGAAAGAAGAAGATAAGTTGAGAGTGTACACAATGTTTCCACTATTATATGCACTTTCCTGAAGTCATTAAACTGAAACAATGGCAGAGAAAGTGTGGCCTGCTGTGTTATAGAGAAAGAAATCAGTATGGAATATGCGCAAGAATGTGCACAAATGAAAAAACAAAAGTACAATTCTAAATATGCAACAAAAAAATTGAACCTGCTCTGACTCAAACATTGTGTGATGTCTTTTTGTAGATATTTCAAGGGGGTAGCAAATAAGATGAAGAAAGTAAACACCAAGGTAAACAAGGCTGTCACTATGAGCGATGTGTAAAGTTGCATCAGATAAAAGTAATGAGGTGCATGTCTGAAAGGCCGGATGAATAGTTAATATGCATAAAGGTATAAAAGCATAAAGTGCGTAACAGCTATGCACCGTAATGAAAGTTCCTCCTCCACTGGTTGTTCTGTTGTTCTGCAAGTGGCGTGAACCACTTTTACCTTCTGGAAACGCTGTTTGTACGAGTTGATCAGAGACCAGAGACCCATAATCTTATGAGTACAGACAGATTGCATGTGAAAATATGCACGTGGCACGTGTTAGGTGGTCTAAGTTTATGATTTAAGTACCTGTATGTGTTGTTCTGAAAAGAGATGAAATGAAGGTTAGGTTATCCATGCCAAGCACGGAAGTACGGCTGAAAATGTTTTTTTTTCTTTTCTCATATTTCCTGAAAAATAGAACAGTGGCATATTCTGAGCATGCTGACTTACAGCCCTAGGTAAAAAAAAGTGGAAAATATTAGGGGCTGTGGACGAGGATGTTATGAGAGCAGTCTAACAGCAGCTTTAACAATCAATGACTATGTAACAGGTGTCGCTCAAAGTGACAAGAACACAAAGGCTTATCAGCAGACTCTGCAGTTTCCCTCAGCTCTACAGAACATTTTAACATCTGTTAGATCTATTTTTGTTACTTTTTTGATCCATTCTCACGTCGATCTTTTTTCCAGCTCCCGTTGTGAAAAAGCTCTGAGAATCCCACTGTACAAACTAACATGCAGACAAAGTTGGCATCCAGCTGGTGAACAGAGTGGAGCAAAAGGTGAGTGAACTTAGGCCAAAGTGACCTGAATCAGATTTTCTTTTTTTGCTTTTTGGATCTGTTTTAGAATGTTTTTTTGTTTTTTTTAACAGTGTAAACAGGCTACAAGTCAGATGGAATCTGATCTTTTCCAATTCAGATTTGGGCCACTTTCATGTGGGGTTCAAATCAGATACAGGTTGGATTTTTTTGAAATGCGACCTCACTTAAGTCAGCAGTCAGTCAGATCGGAATTCGTGCGACTCTGACGTCACGGTAGAGCTCCCATCGTCGCAATTCTGCTCTAGCGGGAGTCGTGGTAAAAGGAAAATCTCCACAAAAAGCCATAATTAAAAATGTGTCTCTCTTTTTCCTCGTCCTCGTTGTCATTTGCTCATGAATTCCCTTTCTTACACCTTAAATCCACCTGGCTTAGATAGATAGATAGATAGATAGATAGATAGATAGATAGATAGATAGATAGATAGATAGATAGATAGATAGATAGAT
>JAPMOB010220284.1:0-13951 GCA_029875015.1 Lepomis gibbosus | reverse complement strand
CACAGCTGTTTGGCAACTGCTTTCTCAAGGATCTTAGAGAGCAATGGAAGGCTAGATATAGGCCTATAGTTGGCTAAAACATCTTTGTTTATTTATTGTCAAAAAAGACAAAGACACAGACATTGAAATTAACTGCTTTTAGTCAAAAACTGCCCAGACTTTGAATGAAATTGTATTTCATTCTCTTCGAAGTATTGCAGGTGTTCATTGCCCAGGAGGTGTGGTCCTCCAGTGTGCTTGGCAGATAATTATGGCAGATTGGTTGTAGTGCTTTGCTTTGCTTTGCTGCCTTCCTCTCTCTATCTTTACAGTATGTGTCTGTGTGATTTCCATGTGTGTTGCTGTTGCTGCTACTTGGCTCAGGAGGACATATTAGACCTTCAGCTCCAGCGGAACCTGGATTACTTAGACCAACAGGTAAGAGGAGACACAGACAGTGTTGTCTGCCATTTCATATTGCACACTGTTTCCCAGTCAGTGTTGGCACAGTGTTCCTTCCCTTTTTTCCAATTACAGTCTCCTTTCCTCTCTTTTTTCTTTTCTTCCAAAGAATGCTTGCTTGTAAATTACCTTTGAAACATTATTATCAGCTTATCCTAACACAGATCCAGTATTGTTCCACTCATCC
Source organism: Lepomis gibbosus (assembly GCA_029875015.1). Lineage (NCBI taxonomy): Eukaryota > Metazoa > Chordata > Actinopteri > Centrarchiformes > Centrarchidae > Lepomis > Lepomis gibbosus. The sequence continues at coordinate 13,323 of JAPMOB010220284.1, read as the reverse complement.
TGTTAAATAAGCTTGTTGTCAGATCTCTGTCATCTGAGCTGAATCTTCAGGTGCTCGAGGGAAGCCACCTAATTGGCACGGTTACCCGAATGGTGGAGCGCTCATCCTCAACAGCAAAGCTCTGTGTACAAGTAAGAAAGGAGAGAGCACCACAGGGAGGCAGGCTTCAGCTGGCAGCACTATATCAGACCTGCCTTTCTTAACTAGTAATTCCATTTTCCAGCTGGGCTGTCTTCTAAATGATCTTTTTGACAATTGGACTAATCTTAGGACTTCCAAGCCAGTGTTGTCTAGTCCAGTCTAGTCCAATTTAGTCCTCTTTAAAGGCCTGGACAAAGCCCTGTATAGACTACTAATACACCAGATATTATATACCTACCCAAGCCTGCCTCTCTTTTCTTAAGTCCTTGCCTTGTCTGCATGTGGTCCATACTGTCACTCACAGTCAAACAGATCCGCTCTGTCATTCCTTCTGAAGCTCACATCATACTTTTTGCTTTTGCTTGGCTGCAAAGGTCCATGATGGTCTATGCGACATAAATTTCATCCGACTGCACATGTGGGAACACGTCCACCAACGCAGACACTCAATGTTGTATTAACAGAACTGGGCCCTTTAAAGGCCCTGGTGTGCTTGTAAAGACCATGCATACCACCCATGCAGTCATATATTTTGGGTGGAATGTGGACATCTTTACAGACTACAGATCAAAAATTTGAAATTGAAATAATGTGATATGATAGGATCACCTATGACAGAAATACATTAATCAATATTGGAGAAGAAAGTGCGGGGACTTTGAGTGAGTGCAGAGGAAACATCAGAGAAGGAAGAGAGGAAAATGAGGAGGGAGAACAGTGAAACTAAACAAGTTTGGACCAAAGGCTTTACCACTCCCCTCCAACTTCTGGCTAATGTCCGGTTGTTGGAGAGTAAATTGAGGAAGTATGACTAAGGCTTGCACAGCAATGGGAAATCAGAGACCTGACTGCACAGCAGCATACCTGAGGAAGCTGTCACACTTGACGGGACGAGTTTATTCCGCGTAGACAGGACACTAGAGTCCGGTAAGACTAGCGGAGGGGGACTGTGTATCTACATAAACAATGCTGAAAAACAGCTAAAGTGGATAAACAATGTTTACCAGATGTGGAATTTTTAATGTTGAGATGTCAGCCATATTATCTGCCCAGAGAATTCTTCAATGCTTTTGTTGTCACAGTCAGATGCAAATTCAAAAAATGCACTACAGGAATTGTATGAGGTCATCAGCAGTCACATGACAAAACAACCTGGTGGTGTTTCTATTGTTGCTGATGATTTTAATCAAACAAATCTCAGATCAGTATTACCTAAATTCCACCAGCATGTCCACATCTCCACCAGAGGAACAAACACACTGGACAACATCTATACCAATATTCCTGGCAACTACAAAGCCCTCCCCCGTCCCCATTTTGGTTTATCAGACCATATTTCTCTGCTTCTTAAGCCCACTACACCCAGCTGATAAAAAGGGTCAAGCCAACAATTAAAACAGTCAAAATGTGGACAGTAGAGGCTACAGCAGCTTTATAGGACTGTTTTGGAGTATGTTCAGAGAGGCCACCCAGGAGAGCCACATCAACATTGAGGAATATACATCAACGGTGACATCAGCAAATGTGTTGATGATGTAGAGATCACCACAACAAAAAATCATTCCCCAATCAGAAGGTTTGGATGCAGGAGAGGTGAGTGCTCTAAAAAAAACTGCTTTCGGTCGGGTGATAAAGAAGCTTACCCCACTGCCAGAGCGAGACTGAAAGCTGGCATCAAGAAGGCAAAGCAGAGACATCAGCAGCGACTGGAGAGAGACCTCAACACCGACAACAACAAAGATATGTGGCAGGCCATCAAAAACATCACAGGCTACAAAAGCAGAAGCTCCCCCTTCATGTGTGAGGCCACATTACCAGATGAACTTAACATCTTTCATGCTTGTTTTGATCTCTTCATCAAGGAGTCAGCTGTAAAGTCTACTCCACCTCCAGAGGACTGGCCACTGTCAGTATCCACAGCAGATGAGAGGAGAGCCCTGCTGAGAGTGAATATGAGCAAAGATGCTGAGTCTGATAACATCCCTGGCTGTGTGCTAAAATCCTGAGCCAATCAGCTAGTTGACGTTGTTACTGACATTTTCAACATCTTACTGTCTCAGGAGAGGGTTCCCACCTGCTTCAAGACAGCCACCATCGTTCCTGTACCTAAAAAGTCTGCAGTGTCTAGTCTGAACGACTACCGCCATGTGGCTCTCACCCCCATTCTGATGAAGTGCTTGAGAAACTTGGTTCTTCAGCACATAAAGAACAACATCCGAGCCAGCTTGGACCCTCACCAGTTTGCTTTCATAGTCAGCAGATCGACAGAGGATACCATCTCCACTGCCCTCCACTCAGCCCTCACACACCTTGACAAAAACACGTTCATCAGAATGCTGTTTGCAAACTCAGCACTCTGGGTTTAAATACAACTCTCTGCAACTGGATATTGGACTTCCTCACAAACAGACCCCAGTCAGGTCGCATTGGCGGACTCACCTCCTCTACTCTAGTGCTCAACACCGGAGCCCCCCAGGGCTTTGTGCGCATCCCTCAACATGGAGAGAAGTCTGCTGTGAAGTTTGCAGATGACACCACCATCATCAGCCCGGATTTCAAACAACGATGAGACTTCATATCGGCAGGAAATTAATAGTCTTGTAGAGTGGTGCTCAGAGAACAACCTACTGCTCAAAGTCAGCAAAACCATGGAGCTGATCATTGATTTTAGGAAGAAGGAGATAAAGACACACACTCCTGTCTACATCAGTGGAGCAGGTGAACAGTTTCAGGTTCCTGGGAATCAGCATCACGGAGAACCTGACATGGTCGTCTCACATCTCCACGCTGGTGAAGAAAGCTCAGAAACAACAGTATTTCTTGAGGAAGCTTAAGAAGGTCAAATTCCCACACCAGGTTCTTGTCAGCGTTTACAGAGGAACAATAGAAAGCATCCTTACTGGAAACATCACTAACACGGGATGTGCACGGCCCAGGACCAGTGGGCTCTGTAGCGGGTGATTAAAATTGCTCCGAAGATACCCATCTCCTGAGCATAAGTGATATCGGTGAGGAGAGGTGGCTATGCAGAGCCCAAAGGATACTAAAGGATAGTACCCACCCAGCCACATCCTGTTCACCCTGCTGCCTTCTGGGAAGAGAAATAAAAGTTTCTGCTTCAGAGCAGCTCCCCCCCTCCCCCTTGCTATCAGACTCTCACTCACTCTATAACTTGTTATATTGTGATAATACACCTGCCTTCCTACCTATTAATCAATTCCAGTAGCACTTAGGGTGATTCTGACCTTTAGGTTAGACACTTCAGTGCTATCTTACAGAGAAGCACAAAACCATACATTTACTTCAAATGGTTAGAGAACTACATTCAGTTACTTTGGATATGCCTTGAATATGCAATTTGAATGAATTTTACAGGAATGGTAAAAGGTTTAATAAAAGATTCACAATCTAATGGGCATTGAAGAATGTAATGCCAATGCATTATACTGTAACTAAGCATAGTTTCAAAAAACTAAACTATATTTCATAGTCTCTGAGTTAAGGGCTTCAAACAAACTAGGTCATACAAGGATGGTGAATAACATGTCATTAAAGGCTCCTCATGGAGTCCCATGGTGTTGCACTCTGTTGTTATGTACGATCTTGTTGACCTCTACAAATTTACAACACACATTTACATATCATTTCCAGTCTATTAGGAAGCCTCTGCAGGAGTCATTAAGCTAATGTCGCATCACTCTTTACATGGTGCTGTTTCAGTGACTGGTTTCAGGCATCAGTGTCTTCAGTTACAATACTAAAGTCATTCAACATTCTGTTCCCTTCATCATGTTCCCATTCAGTCACAGATCTTGGACACTTTAAATGTGGATGTAACAATTGTGTTCAGGTTATGATGGGGGTGTGGTGGTGTGGCAGGGGTGGAGTTCTTCATTCTGAGACAGATGAGGCAATGTGCAGATATGTGTTATCAGTATGCTAACATGTTGTTTACGTATATCAGGCTGAAGAATGGCTCCATGGAGTTCTTCCCATCAAACTCATGGCAGACATTAAATGCTGTATTTTTATCTTAATGAAACTGCCATCTTCTGCAGAAGCTTAAAAACCCAGGCAGCAAAATAAGCACTAATAGCTCATTGCAAATCAATAATGTCTTTATTGGCAGAGGTTTCTTCATTTAGATGTCCTCTCCTGCAAAAGACATGTTGATCTTGATGGTTTTCTAAATAAATGCAGCTTTACATTCCTCAGAATAAAGAACAAAATGTAAACATTGAATTTTTGCTTTCCTCTCAATGGAGCAGTTAGTGTCTATACTGTTTGAAACATATTGATCATTTAGATGATTTGTTCACTTTTTTTCCACAGGTGCCTCCTTTCCATGATGTCTACAGCAGGGAGTTACATCCCACACTGAAGCTCAATGAGATTGAAACCAGTGTAAGGGACATATAAGTCCAGCTATACTTAAAATACAATTAATAAAAAAAATAAAAAACAAAACTTATTGGTAGGCTTAGGAGAAGATCATGGTTTGGGTGAAAATAAGTATGCTACTTACATAAGTAACATAGAAAAGTTACATACACACATACATGAACAAAATTATACTTTGTTTACACTTGTTTTTGCCCTCATGCATCATGAGCTGAACTCAAAGACTTTCTCTATGTACACAAAAGGCCTATTTCTCNCAAATATTGTTCACAAATCTGTTAAAATCTGTGTTAGTGAGCACTTCTCCTTTGCAGGGATAATCCATCCACCTCACAGGTGTTGCATATCAAGATGCTGATCACACAGCATGGGTATTGCACTGGTGTGCCTTAGGCTGGCCACAATAAAAGTCCAATCGAAAAAGTGAGAAAGACTGGGGAACAATATGTCATATAATTTCATGAATTAAAATGAAGTGTTGATGAGCTGCACACAGCTTCTATTTATATCATAATTTATATTTGGGGTCAGTTCTATTTAAAAGGCTCAAGTCCAAGTGAAGTCATGAGTCAATAGCGTTAAAGTGAAAGTCTTTTTTATCAAATTTATCAAATCGAGTCATTTTTGTGACTCGAGTCCAAGTCATGTGATTCAAGTCCACACCTCTGGATAGGTAGACCCCTTCTGTATAAACTACACTTACAAGGCTGCTATTGAAAGCTGTTGTATGCTGATGTATGTGGGTGATAATATCTTTTCCTGAATGGATTATGTTTAGAAAAATGCCTTAGATTACAATCTTAAAAACTGAACATGTAAACAACTGCACATCTGCTGCTAACAACGTGCAATTTGTCAAGCCCCCCGTAAACAGAGAATAAGCATTTGTATTTTACCTTACACAACCTGCCATAATAACTACTTTCAATGAAGCATATTCACATACAGCATATTAGTTTATCCCTTTACCAGCATTCTTTAATTCTATCCAAAGCTACGAGAAACCATGTTTTAACCACCATCTGGCTCTAAACATACCATCTATGATACATTAACCCAGGGGAAACGCTGCTCTCACACTAATGTTTCACATTTGAAACATTTGAGCAGCTAGATAACTTTGTTTAGCAGGAAGCCGTGTTAACTGCTTGTTCAGCCAACTTTTACTTACATATGCACTCTGGTTTAATCATTTCTGGCACACTGACTGTAATTACAGTAAAGCAGCTCACAAGTAGAGCATCATAGTTTAAGCTATAGCTAGTTTTGTTGGCTAATCTCAGTTAGTATTCTGCAGCGGCTGTAATTGATGTTGAGAATTGATGAAAAGTATATTTAGTAGTGATGAACTAGGGAGAAATGAGAGGACCGTTCTCTTGAACTGCGGCACATGAATGTTTTCAGGAGAAGAGAGGTGATGAAGGCTATTTTTATTATTACTTAAGTTATGTATTTTACATAAAGAAAAAACAATTCACCGTGATCACATACTCAGCTCTAGTTTGGTGTAAACTTGTCTGCCCTACACAGAGCCCTGACCTCAACCCCATCAACACCTTTGGGATGAACTAGAACACAGACTGCTCTATAGTGCGAACATGTATTCACACAGATACATTCTTGTAGTCTCTTTGTTTTATGTTTTCTTCCTGGTTTCTACAAAGCACATGTGGTAACCACCTGTTGTCCTGTCTGACACAGAAACTCTTGGGTCGACTGTGTGAGCAGAACGGAATTCTGAAAGACCACGAGGCTGTTGTCCACAGACTTAGAATGGACAAGGTACATCATATTCCTCACAGTATTATACTGTGTATAACAAATGTTTTGCATTGTGAAGCTAACCAAATGTGTGCTGTTCTAATAAAAACTATGAAGTTATCTGTGCTATTAACAATTACCACAATAGTTTTGAGACTCTGCTATACTCAAGGAAACCCATAAAACATATCTTACCATATGTAAGGATTCTCATTATTCAGAAAAATTGAAACAGTGCCATATAATGAATACCTTACCCAAAATGTTCAGTTTTTGGTAGTACTTTAGTTCTTTACTAAAGTTTGTTCATTTTGTCTTTTTTTGAGGCTGCTCTTTGTGGTGCTGTGTGTGGGATGTCTTTACATTGAAAATTGTTTCTGTTATTTTGTTTCCCACAATCCAATACCACAACCCCACAAACTAAACTATAATAAATGACCACTGAGTTGAATCAGTACCTCTCTGACACAGTCCCAACGACAGTAAAAAATATTTGAGCAGTTTTATTGCATTAATGTATGTAAGGCATTCTACATTTCTTGTCACTCAGCATATACAGTCACTTGTCATAACATACACCCACAACCCAGAACCTGTTATGTTAATGTCACAATTGATCTGTTATTTTATGTTTTAACATCAAATATTTTAGAGATAAAAGCATCATTAGCTCTTTTCCAACTGCAACTTGTACAACTTGTACTTGGAATATGGCTTTGAGACTCAAAGTGGTGTGTTGGAATTCTTCACCCATTGTTTACATTTAGGAAAAAGATCAGGAAATTCATTTGCAATAAACATCCTTTGTTTCTTGCCATGCTTGCTGTTCCCAGGACAGCCTGGAGGAAGCACTGGTGGCAACTCATCAGGAGATGGAGCTGTACCATAACCAGCCTTTGGCCATGGAAAAACTGCGGTTCAAAAAGGAAACCCTTCAGAACCAGCTCATCAACATCCGAGGGGAGCTCTCCCAGGCCTCCAGTGTAAGACACTGCTAAACTTATTCAGGATCCTATTTGTGATCCTAAAAAAAAACAGATAGACCCTGTGATAAAGCTAAAGGTGTCTACCAGTGTTGCCGCAGTGAATTTGACAGCTTTTGTTTTGATAGTTGAGGAGAATGATGGCCCAAATACAAAACCAAGAGCCAGGTTGTAAGAAAAAGCGTAACCTTCACATCTGTTTTTATTTATACACAATTCATTCTGAGAGTGAAAGACATTCATGTCAGGAAAGCAAGGCACAGATGTTACAAACATCATCTGAGTATGACTGCCTTTATTTGTAACTCTACCAGGCTTTAACCACCACTCGTATGGAGTTTGAAGCATTAGAGGATGAGGCCAGTGCCATTCATGGAGATCTATGGGAGCAGCTTAATGCAGGAGGGCAGGTAAAAAGGTCACACTGTCATCATCACTGTTGTTTTTTTTAAAGCCCAGCACTAATTTGTACGAGAAATACAATTTACTTACAAATACATATAAAAATGTAGCTTCATATACAGTATGTATATACTATTAACAATCATTGAAAATATTTTTTCTAGTATTGTTTCCGTTTTTTCCGGCTTTTTGCAGAGTGAACTGGTTCGTAAGCACATCCAGAAAGAGTTTTGGAGAGTACAGGATGTATTAGAGGGACTGCACAAGAATAACTCATCCCGTGGCACTGACACAGCCAAGCACAGAGGTAACATACTGGAGCTGGAGTTTGTAAAACTAATGTGTTTAGTTAGTGGTAACACCAGTACCTATACCAGTGTATATTCTAATGACTCTATCCCTGCCACCTTACCTCCCTTTCTTTCTCTTTCACAGTGGTCGGCGGTGCATCAGGTTCCTTTAGCACCAATAGTCCAGCCAGTCCCCTGAGCTCAATAAGCCTCACCAGTCCACTCAGCCCCTTCTCCCCAGTGCCCGGCTCCCAGGCCTCCCCAACCAAACAGCTGGGCCCGGAGGTAAGTACCGGATACACCCAGCTGGGGACCAACCCCAATCCAAAACCTGGTACAGGCCCATGCTCAGACTCTAGAACCAACCCTGCAGTCCGTAAAAGATCAAACCCTAAACCCCGACCCAAGTCATGTATAGTGCCTCATTTTAAAACTGACCCTAAGCCTAGGTGTAGACCCAGAAGTTACACAGAACCTGACACAAACCTACCTGCAGAAAATATGACTTACTATGGTTTTGAAACCAATGACCACACCTTTCCTCAGCTCTCCCTAGCTTTTCAAAATCTTAGGGAGTCCTTGGGTAGATTAGACCCTGTCATAGAGGAAACGGATCAAAACTTCAATTGTAGAACCAACTCAAACTTTGACCAACCTATAAATCCAGCCAAAGTCAGAGCAGGAGAACAAGTACAATGCCAGGACACTGAATACACCAATCAGCATTCAGACACAGTCCAAACTCACTCTGATCTTCAGGAAGTTAGTTGGTTAACCTCAGATATTTGCAGCCAAGAAGTCAAGATTGGCCTCAGAAAAGATGTCTATCCAGACTCCCAACCATATCACATCACACCAGGGTACCATGAAGGCATCAGAAACCTGTCATCCAACAGACGCTTTTCTATGCCTGAATCCCAGATCTTGCTTCTCCAGGACTCCTATCGGACTGATTTTTTATCATTACGCTACAGCCCAGAACTTTATACACCTTCAGTCCCTCGTTGTAGAACTGCTAGCCCTGAAACCCAACACCATAACCACTTAGCTTCTCGGTCATTATGTCATGCTGGTGTTAGGCCTCTTACTTACCCCAACAATAAAGGGGGACTTGGCATTGCTCCAATAATCTGTGCCGTTTCACAGTCTGATTTATCCAGTAATAACCAAGGTAAAGTGTTCATGCAGACCCATCTTTAAAGAAAAGGACATTCACCACTTCACAATTGATTCTGATGATTCTAAATTTCATCTGTTCTGATTTTTAATATTGTAAATACAGGGACAACATTTTATTTTATCATAAACATTTTATGTTGCCATTTCTAAAGGTCAGCATTTTTTTGTCATTTTGTCCCCTTTTGTAACACTATTGGTGCTGTTACAGTAACTGTCTTTGCAGACACATTCTCATCTAAACTTTCAGTTGCCAATGCGCATTCTTTAACTGCTCTACAGGGGTCCCATGAAACAGAAAGAGTTTGCATGCATCCCTGATCTATTTTCTCAAATAACGCTATTTGGCACTGTTGTGTTTTGTGCTCTGATTCACATAAAGATTTTGGATGAATTGGAAGCTAGAACATTTTAAATATGTGGGTCTTCTACTGTTCTAAGGGTTGGAAAAGCTGGCGCCTTTTTCCATAAAAAAATGCCTAAAATTACATACCCAAAATGAATCAGGAATAACTCCTCAACCATTTGGCCTAGGTGCATAATAGTGGTCTCAGAAGCTAAGGAATATAAATCCATTGTGTATTAACATACTTATTTTACTTTTACAGACTACATATAGATGTAATAAAGAAAGAATCTGATATTTTTATCCTCGCCTGGTAACAAAAGCTATATTTTAATGCAATAAACCATCAAAACCATCCTGAGGAAGCTCTTAATGCAACTGAATATCTTCTAATACATATAGAATGCAATTGTAACTGTAAATCTGATGAAAATAAATTAAAATACAACACTTGTCATACAACATTAGTAAATATACCAGGCAAATGTCCATATTTTGGCAATATTTATTGTTAAAATGACTTTTATTGATAGATATCTTTAAAACACTTTTTCTGTCCATACAACCAAGTTCCAAATGACAAAACTAGAAATTCTGATAAAAACAGGAGTATTCATCAACATTCCTGTCACCAAAAGCACTCCTATGCTTTACAGGCCTGTAGATTGAGAACGGAACATCCCACAGTGATGGGGTATCAATCGATCCGGCTTGAGCAGACCTTTCATTTGATACCCTGCATGTCTATATATCTCCAACGGATCGGCCACAAAATGCCAAAAAACACCGTGTGTTCTCAAGCGTTATGCTTCCTCTCTGCAGAAAAAGACGACAGCAGGCTGGCAGCTTACAGGTATTGCGCAATTATCAAGATGGCACCCGCTTAGACCCAACAACATCGGCGAGTTTCGGAGTTAAAATGGCTAAAAATAATTTTTTTAATCAGTAATATCGCAGAGAGCACCGTCACCCCCGGTAGCGTGGGCATCAGTTTTCAACAGGTTACGTGTTGGACTAAGTGCTGCAGTACAAGTTTTCTCTTATAGCAATCGCAAACATTACCCTTTAAATTTTACTTCCCAAGAAGGACCTAATCTGTGTCTTTACAATGCAATGCAGTTAAAATATTACACAGCCTAAAAAGCTGATCATTTATTTCTTCAGTAAAGGACTTATACGGTAATTATATGAAATGTTGTGGCTGTTTCACAGAGCCTTTAATGGACTGTGGATTTAAGAATTTAGAAAAGCTGTCAGGTATTCCAGTGGCCACCTGGGAATTTTCACATTGGCTTCCTTGAAATAGGATCAAGACCCCATTCCACAGAATCACTGCCATGAATCCCTTCTGCTCTGCACTTTGCCTGGCTTATTATCACTCCTGATGTGCCGCACTCTCTCTTCCTCCTGTCCTTTCTTTCCTTCGTTCCTTTCCTTCTTCCTTTATTGTGATCTAGGAAAGTGTTCCCCCAAGGCCTCCCCTTCCCAAGTCCTATTACCCTTTGGATCCCTCCCTTACCTTCCCTCCCTCCATCCCTCCCCTGCCCTTTGACAGCACCGCCTGGCTACGCAGCTTGGGCATCGATGATGGTTACCTTGATGGTGAAGATTCCCACATCAGAAAGGTATTTGGGTGTTTCTGCCCCTCTCCTGCCCATGAGTCACCCAGTCTAACTGTAACATAATGTCGCCAGAGACCATTCTTCCCTCCAAATTCCACATGTTCTTCTTCTTTTCATTTGTTCAAGCCCTAAACCCATTGCCTGTGATTATTACTCTGTCTCCATATCAGCTTGTAATTGGCTGCTTTCCCTTTGCACTTTTTAATGCCTCTGCTACTAAACGCCATGTCAGCTGCATACTTTAACAAACAGTGTCAATTATGTTACATTTAAGTTAAAAAAGGCAGTGCAGGTGCTTTGGTGCAAAGGCCTTCTTGACAAGGATGAGCAGCACTTAGCACTTTTTGTGAGTCCTGGTACCAGGTGTGGAGTTCTCTACAGCCACAAATCATCTGTCAAAATTTCTATGTGCCTTTTTGTGTAATGTCTTGGTAGTGATGTAGTCATGCAAGGTAGTACATGCTCACACCAGGAAGCAGCACAGTGAAAGTCATTCATGTATTCTCACTTATAAGATGGCACTGGAAGCTTTCCAGGGACAACTTTCACCCTGGATCTGTAACTGGACAATGAGTGGACACAGTTACTTCAAAGGAACATATTGACTGGCTGCTACAAACCATGTTGCATCTCTTTTGTGGAACAGTGTATACTCCAGGAGAAATAAGAGTCCATTTTGGACACCCAGGTTGCCTTTGTTCCCTCAAATGTCAGCACTGTCAAGACGGTTTGCAACTGGTCAACAGCACAGTCAGGTAAACCAAAGTTGAACTTTGTAAAAGCTCAGTGGGCGAATCCACTAATCACTGCGATTCCACTGAAATTAGATTATTTTGGTATGAAATTTTACTGTCATACATGCTGGTGTGAACATGAGACCCCAGTATACAAGTAATGCATTAGCTAATGCATTCTGTTTAATCAGCAGGTGTCCCTTCAGGTTTAACATTGATTACATGACAAATAATGTTATTTCTCTATCTTGCAGCCCAAGTTTGGAGAACAGAACAATATTAGCAAAGCGCAGGATCAAGTCCAGGACAGACAATCCACCACGAATAAAGGTACAAAAACCTAAAATCAAGTTTCCATGTGATCGTTCCTCAGAGGAAGATCATTAGATTTAGTGAGACAAACACATACATTTCCTTAGTATTAGTTTTGAGAACTGAGCTCCATCTTCTTTCCCATGGTTTTGAGCTTATCTCTTGTGTCCCTTGCCAGTTGGCATTGTTCCTCCTAGAACGAAGTCCCCCACCGACGAATCACACAGTAGCTCTGCTGGAGTTTCCCGGCGTAATGGCAGAGTGCCTAATGGAATATCAAGGGTATGTCAACCTAAACTACATATCTATAATTTCCAAATGTCTATCTAAGCCATGGCATACACAGGGGTGTAGCCTCAAGTCTTCAAACAAAACAATGTGTGTAATTGAACATCATCGGACTATTTAACTAGCATGCACTGGGGGACCATGGATCTGTTCCGATACTCACATTTATGGTCTGAGAACTGGATTAGTGCCCCCTTGTGTTACTATGATTAGGTAATTGCCAATACATGAACTCTGGATTACTTGAGCTCAGATCCTTTACAGTATTTTCACATGTAGCATACAAGATAACAGACAGGCATGCAACATTATGATTAACACCAACTTACAACCGTAATAGAAAGGATAACATGAAAATACATCTTCAAGTAGGTAAGGGGTTGAGAAGTTGATATTCAGATATTTGGGATATTATTCATATGGAGGAACATCTGGAATAATTCAAATAATGAGGTCAAACTGATGTCCTGTTTTGGATATGAGTAGATGATATATTAATTTCTTTCCAGTCTTAATGGCCTCATAAAATTAAGCCATGCTTCCAACTCATTATTAATTGTTAATTAAAGTTGATCAATCTAGTTATAAGCACTAGCACAGTGTTTATTAATAAATTGTTACTTTATCAAGTAACAATTTATTAACATGTTTTGTCTCGAGATTATGGGTTTATGTTCCCATTATCTGGGGTTGGCCATGGACAGAAAGATTATTATTATTATTATTATTATTTTAAGACTTATTAGATTTCTCAACATAACAATTAGACTTTACTTTTATGGTCTTATACAATTCAATTCAATTTTATTTATATAGCGCCAAATCACAACAACAGTTATCTCACAGCGCTTTTCATAAAGAGCAGGT
>JAPMOB010220282.1:0-48165 GCA_029875015.1 Lepomis gibbosus | reverse complement strand
CCTCCACCCTTCTCCTATTGAGGTGAGCCATCTGAAGTTTCTGTTTTTTCTTACCGACAGTGGTTTGCTTGAGAACGTGCCAGCACTTAGACAGTATGCTTTTCTGTCCATATTTTGATCCTTTAAGTAAACACTAACCTGGGTCTCATTTGTTAGTTTATTACTTGTTAGCCATTATTATTATTACCAGTTATGGGGACATATTACTTAACAGGTTCACTCTTAAGATATGAAGATCGAACATTGAAGTCACACAAACTGAGCTGCAGTTACACAGAACTGCTGGTTGTACTCTACCATAAGTTTTAGATGTTAGGATAAGCTTTGATCTACTGTACTATGCACAGTATTGTGGTTTTCTGTACATGTACACCTTCACACTCATTTCAGGGTAGGATACCTCAGCTCACGTTATTAATGGTAAATAAACCTGAGCATAGGCTAAATTCTGTTTTCATGCAGCTGTGGTCAGGTTAGAGCCTCCATCCTGAAGGCTGAGGACATGGATGGATGGATACTAGAGAACACGTATGCAAACATACTTTGGCATGTATGCACAGACTGAACAGAGACACACTCCCACTCCTTCACGCTCTTGTGCAAACAAAGGTGTTCTTCAACAGGAGCCTTTGGGAGCACTGACCCTCTATTAGCAGGTGAATGGGAGTGAGTGGCGTTGGGTGGTGCTGATCCGGAGGAGCTGTTGACTCAGTCAGTAGTGCGGAGGAGAGCAACGAGCAAGCCGGGGTTAACTCGTTTACGCAGAGCCAGGTTGTAGACACAGAGGGTGCAGAGGGGTGGGGTGGGTGAGCTGTTGGACCGCAGGTTTTAGAGAGTGAGCTCTCCAAAAAGGTGTGTGGTGGGTAAAAGAGGAGGCCCCCAGTGAGTATCATCTGGTTTCCCTTGTTCTGCCTGAGGTGTGTTGACTGTGGCTCATTGCTGCTTTCAGGGAGGCCTGAGACTCCAACTTTTACAGACCAGTCTCAACATCTACGGCTGTCGTTAAAGCAGCTGTAAAAGATCGGCGTAAAAACAACAAGAGCTTTTTAACTACAGAGCGCTGGCTGTTTGTGCGCGTAATGGCCCAGCATTATAAACTCTCTCCATGTGTGCTGTACCATGTTTGAGCGTGAGAAGGCCCTCTCCGACAACCTTGCCGAGGAATTTATCATTCATACTAGCATTCATACTAGCATTCATATTCATATTCATATTAGCATTTCTGAAACGTTGTTTTCTAGGCAACACAATGTTGTTGTTTTTTCTTTTGATGTAAAGTCTCAGGTTTTATTATTCTGTATTATACTGCATATTAAATTTTATTACACCGGGGGAGCCAGTGCAGAGAGGGATCCAGATATCATCATCCATAAAATCATTTTATTGCAAATAACACAGACTTATGTTCATGATATTAAAGCTTTGATGACACTGAGCCACTCACAGTTTGGGGCTTTAGTGTTATACTAGCAATTAATATGTATGTGTTTGTAAAAATATAAAGCACATATTTAACATGTTCATAGCTCTCCCCTTGGAAGCTAAAGGTGCACTAAACAATATTTTTATATTAGCAAATATGGGTTTCAAATTTGGTTTCAAATGACGAGTAATCTGAAAAGGGTCCAAAGTAGTGACAAACACACAGAGAATTATCACTGACTGCAGTTCTATCAATTGTTTTTTCTCTTATGGCACGCGACTCATGTTTGGTTCATTCTCGCCCCTCTGATCAACATGAGCAGGCAGATGTCAGCAAAAAAGTGTTGGTAAACCTACTGTAGACTGCCTGCACAGCACCAGAAAAATAAGACAGACAACGTTAGCGACTAGCTGGTGAAGCAAGTGGAGCATTTAGCAGCTAAAGAGCCAAATATTTTTCTCAATATGAAAGGGCGTGTGTGAGCCTTGGACTTGTCATGTGGACACAAACATGACAAGTGAACGTTAGTGTTTCTCCATGTTTGCTACATATGTACAGACAATAGTTTGCTAACACTTTAGCTAAGTTAGAAACTTTGGCTACTTGCTAATTAGCGGTTCTGCGCATGCGTATGACCCAAAAGCGTGGTCTGTTTCCACACACATAAATCTGTGCAACCTTTGCTGTTGGGTATGCCATTGATACTGGCTGATCTGCAGCAATATCAGAAAGAAAAGAATCAGAATACCCTACCCCTGATATCTTAAATAAAGATGGCATAATATAGTATTTCGAAATGCTCCCCATCTCCTTACAGTACACATAGTGAGTAGTGGTGCAAGATAAAATGATTCTGTAGTGGGAGCATTATTTAACACGGGATATTAGTCTATCAGAATACGCTACCCCTGAAATGATGTTATAATCAAACAAACAGAAGATGTCAATAGGCCCTACTGTGAGCGTTATAATTTTATGGGATTGGAGAAGGGAACACATAAGTTAGCATTTTTCGATAGGGCACAGCGACTCGATAGCCTCTACTCTCGATTAGCGCTACGGTAGCATTTTTCGACAAGGCAGCACATATTGACACCTTATCTGCTGCATGAATTAATAGGAAACTGTTTGCTAGCATGTTAGCTATAACAGCTTTATAAGGTGGTATTATGTCAGTGTGGTGTTTCCAGCATGTTAGTAACCAAAAATCAGTTATTGCAAGTAACAGCTTGCTGAATCCTCTACGTTAACAGATCAAACTCTAGCATGGACAAACACCAGACTAAAAGTAGCATGGCTTAACTTTGAGGGATGTCTAGAGCATTGGATAACTTACAAGGAGACAGCAGTTCCCATAATATTTTGACTGTGCGACAGCAGCTAACCCCCTGTATCACTCTGATTAGATATCAGCTGCTCTCCTGACTTCTGACCTCAGGAAAGATCACTTCCCTTTGTGCGCTGTCAATCACACTGATCTCCCGGTGGTTAAATATCCTGTCCTAGGAGGTAGGACTACGCCAGGGACAGAATATGTGAAGTCTGCTGCCCCAAGTTTAATACAGTGTGTTCAGAAAGTCTGAATGTTTAGATGCAGACATTTATACACTTCTCACTAAAGGACTTACTCATTACTATATTATTACTCTAGTGGAGACGCAACATTTATGTGACTCGAGATAAAGGATTTGTCCACTCATGGATCAGTTAAATAAGTCTGATCATTTAGTATCAACTTGCACACGTAGAGTTTATTACCGTTCTTGAACTGCGTTGTTTTGGGCAGGTGGAGAAGCAGAGGGCGGATCTAACCAGAGAGCTGGATGATCTCACCGACCGACTGGAGGAAGCAGGAGGCGTCACCGCCTCACAGGTAAACTAAATACACTCTACCAGACATACACACACTTTTTACTATGACATTTATTTAAGGCTGCAAAAGATTAAGGTTATATAAGCTTTACAAAAGTTAGATGAAAAGATTTATACCACTCTCAGCTTAGCATAT
This sequence comes from Lepomis gibbosus, assembly GCA_029875015.1. Lineage (NCBI taxonomy): Eukaryota > Metazoa > Chordata > Actinopteri > Centrarchiformes > Centrarchidae > Lepomis > Lepomis gibbosus. The sequence goes on along the minus strand of JAPMOB010220282.1, from coordinate 44,734 downwards.
AGACTTGAAAAGGGGGAAACAGCTAGTCTGGTTCTGTCCAAAGGTAACAAAATTAACCTACCAGCACTCCTGAAACTCAATACTTAACATGTACTGTATCTTGTTTTTATAATCTGTACAATACTGGAATGTAAAAACTAAATAATTTGGGGTTTTGCAGGGGGGTACGTGCTTGAACTATTTCTTGGCATTTTGGTATTCTGATGTTAAGAAACTGAGGACATGTCTCCAAAAAGATTAAGACAATATGCAGTACATAAAAAAAATCCTATGGGTGCCCTAGGACATAAGTAGCACCATCACAATCTGCAGCCTTAAATGCGTATTTTACATACAGCCTGTGTGGGCTTAACAGATGGAGGTGAACAAGAAGCGAGAGGCTGAGCTGCTGCGTCTGAGGCGAGACCTGGAGGAGTCTTCGGTCCAGTCAGAAGCGCTGGCTGCGTCTCTGAGGAAACGGCACAGTGACGCCATGGCAGAGCTGAGCGAGCAGTGCGAGGCCCTGCAGCGGGTCAGGGCCAAAGTGGAGAAGGAGAAGCAGATCCTGAGGATGGAGGCGGACGAGCTGGCCGCGTCTCTGGACAGTCTGCAGAAAGCCAAGGTCAGGAAGTTAGGTCACATGTACTGAGGCTTAGACTGACCTGCTTTTACTGTCCCAGTGTTTCATTTTCAACAAGCCATTAATGTCAGGCCTATATGACTTGGGAGTGTAACAGAATGTGTGCTGGTGTGTTCGCGTTGTGCTGCAGACGTCCTCAGAAAGCCAGATGAAGAAGCTGGAGGAGCAGCTGTCGGAAGCCAACAGGAGAGGAGACGACCTGCAGAGAGCCCTGACTGAGCTCAGTGTGGCCAAGAACAGACTCACAGGCATGTGTGCACCTGTTAGATGAATATTCTTCATCTTTGTCACGTGGGCACCAAGGAATAAGACCCAAAAGCTAGACAATTTAGCAGACTGGATCAAGGGTTTACAGTTCAACGATATAACGACAGACTGGAGGTACATACGTTAATAGAACCATCAGGCAGGCGAGGGTCAAAACCAAGAAGGCAGTCCTGTTTGGCGTACCTAAAATAATATTGGCGAAAAGATTTTATAATATGAGAATATTTATTGTTTTAATTAAATACATGCAAATATTCTTTATGTTGCCTTTTAGTTTGTGGTGTACCATTCACAATGTGTGCTTCCATTGGGGCTGCCATTGTTGTGTGACATCATTCAGCTGCTTCTATTCTTAGTTGCCCGGAACTCAGCGTTATCCAAAGGGTTAGGTAACGAATCAGTCCATGGATCAGGCAGGAAGACAGGGTACAGATAATGGTATCAGAGGCTCACAACCTCCAGTTTCAAACTCAATGTGCCTTGCTTATAATGGAGGCTTCCTGATTAACGTTTCTAGTCTCGTAAGTGAATCCACGATTATTCAAACAATGTTACTTTAGTAGTTTTCCGAGCTCTTCCAGAACACATTACACAGCTGTTTTCATTGGCTGAGCGGTGTTCGTCATGACTGATAAATTGGCATTCACCTATAAAATCAGAGGACAGAATAACATGACTTTTACTTGTTTCCAGTGGGGAAGAAACCTACTTTATTTATTCACCACAGAGCAGTGCATCAGATACAGATATGATTGTAATTTTCTGGTATATGAGTCACTGACGCTCTATTTAGCCCTCGCTATTTTATACTCTATATCTTTCCTCAGTTAGACATGATGTCATCCACATCTGCTGTGGCAAACAGAGATAATTATGATTCCAAAAAAAAACCCAGATTGTATACTTTGTTTTTTTTGTGTATTGCCACAGAACGTTGTGTGTGCTTAACACCTACTGTATGCTACAGTGTGATAATCTGCGTTCTTTGTGCGTCCTGTCAGCTGATAATGCAGACGTGGGTCGACAGATGGAGGAGGCAGAGAGCAGAGCCAGCCAGCTGAGCCGCTCCAAGACTCTGCTCCAATCCCAACTGGAGGAACTGAAGAAACAGCTGGACGAGGAGGTCAAGGTCAGTGTCTGTGTGTGTGTGTTTCAAACTCGGAAAGTATGAAAAGTCAAACATCCAGTATGCAAATAAGTGAAAATGTGTGCCTCTGTGGTGTTGCTGCCAGTGTAAGCAGGCGGTCAGCAGCAGCCTGAGCTCAGTGCGGCAAGAGTGCGAGGTGCTGAAGGAGCAGCTGGAGGAGGAGCAGGAGAGCAAGCAGGAGCTGCAGCGTCTCGTCTCCAAACTCAACAGCGAGGTGACGCACTGGAGGACCAAACACGAGTCCGACGCCATCCAGCACGCCGACGAGCTGGAGGACACCAAGTGCGTTGTGTTGATGCAGGCAGTCAACGTTCACTTTCCACACTTTAAATGTATCTCAGTGGTCCAACTGACGTGTGTGTCACAGGAAAAAGCTGGCAACCAGGCTTCAGGAGGCCGAGGAGGCCGTGGAAGCCACCCAAGCTAAATGTTCTTCGCTGGAGAAAACCAAACAGAGGTTGCAGGGGGAGGTCGAGGAGCTCTGTGTGGACCTGGAGAAGGTATAGCAGGGGACACGTTGTATGAGTGCAACCGCCTTGAACTTCTCTGTTGTTATTGTTGAGCATGTGTTCCCTGTCCCAGGCCAGCAGCTGCGGTCAGGCTCTGGATAAGAAGCAGCGGATCCTGGAGAAGCAGCTCGGAGACTGGAGGCAGAAGTGTGAGGAGCTGGTGGCCGAGGTGGAAGGATGCCAGAAGGAGAGCAGGCAACACGCCAGCGAGCTCTTCAAGCTCAAGACAGCCCATGAAGAGTCTCTGGAGCAGCTGGAGGTCCTACGCAGGGAGAATAAGGCCTACCAGGGTAGGTTTTAAGAAATAGTTTGACGTTTTGGGAAATGTGTTTATTTGTTTTCTTGCTTAGTGAACTTTCAGGTCTGTTTGTTAATGGTGCATTCAATTTAGCTCAGAAGTCAAAGGTTGGAGGTGGGAACAACGTCACACCCAAGTTGTCCAGTACAATAACCGATTTATATCGGAAAACCAAGACTGGCCATTTTGGCAATACCAGTTGATAGCAATGCATTATTTTTATTTTGCACATAAGGTGTAAACACCGTAGCAACAAGTCTACAAATATAAGCTAGACAGCTCTGTGTGTACGACTGATTTAATGAGACACAAAAATAAGATGGAAGTGCGAAAAACAGTACACTACTGCAGCTTTGACTACTGTTGATTCTGGGAGCAGCCATCTTGAGGTCGGGGTTGGTGAGGTTCTCCTGACTTTCTGAGTTGGAAATCCGACTTACACGTCGAGTTGACGCGGACCGTAAGCACTGTGATTGGTCGGCTGGGTACCCTCGCAATGCCTCCGAGCTGGCCGGAAGTACCCAGCGCTTTACAGTAAGTTTTGCTAGCAGCCAAAACGGCAGCTGTCATACAGTGAATCAATGTATTTGACCATCACAACCCAAGCGAAATGACTCGTTTCGCTATCAGAATGTGATCCATTTGCTCGGTAACATTTGAAAAGGCTACACCAGTATACAATTTTAGCCCCATTTACGTTAGTGGTGGGCTAAACTGGAAGTTAGCCTGCTTGGTCGGCAAAAGTCAACACGGTGGACGCTGCAGCGCTACTGCCGACTAGCGTTTGGGGGTGTAATCGCAGAATGACGGACACACCTATGCACAAGTATAAATGCATGGCTTTCCATTGAAATTTCCGACTGGGAAATCAGAAATTCCAACTTCCTGTGTCAAATGGAACGCACCATAAGTACAGAAGTGAAGCCAGGAGGCTATTAGCTTAAGCTAAGCTAAGCTTAACTAAGCTTAGCACAAAGAGTGGAAGCAGGGGGTAACAGCAATCCTGACTCTGTCCAAAGATTAAAATGACTATTAACACCCTCTGAAGCTCAATAATTATCACATTGTACCTCACGTGTATAAATGGGCAACAAACAGTTGTGAAAGACACATAGGAGAGGTGTGGGCTAGTAAAGAACTCAGAAATAGTTGCAGCATGCAACTGAACAAGTGTTGTTTTTACATTTCTGTTTGTGTACTGAGTTTAAAAAAATGAAATGTTCTAATTGTTGAGTTTTAGAGGGGTTGTAAGGTGTGTTTTTGAACTTCAAACAGAGCCATGCTAGCTGTTCCCCAGGTCTAGCTTCATACTTAGCAAACAGACATAAGAGCAGTATCAATCATCTCATGTCGCTTTCGGCACCAAAAACAAGTTGGACTGTTTCCTAAAATGTCAAACTGTTTCACTTTTAAGAGACTCCCAGTAGTAGCTAAATGTCACCATGCTGCGATTAAACTCTATGTGGCTTTTTTCTCTGTCTGACAGAGGAGATCGCTGACCTTACAGACCAGCTCTCAGATGGAGGTAAAAGTGTCCATGAGCTCCAGAAAGCAAAGAAGAAGACTGAGATGGAGAAAGAAGAGTTACAGGCCTCACTGGAAGAGTCTGAGGCAGCTTTGGAGGTACAAAGCTTCAGCAAATCTTCCTGTTAGCTAGGACATTTGGAGCCTTTTGTGGTGTCAGCATGAGTTGTGCACTTACTCTTAATTCATCTTTCATTCAATTTAGTTACAAAATGCCCCTTTCCTTCCTTCCTTCCTTCCTTCCAGGTTGAGGAGACCAAGGTGCTGAGGCTGCAGTTGGAGTTGTCTCAGGCTAAAGGAGACCTGGAGCGCAGACTTCAGGAGAAGGAGGAAGAGATTGAAGCAGCTAGGTACCTCAACTTCCTCTCAATCCATCATTTTCCTCATACCTAAGACATGTTATCCACCACCACCACCCAGCACCAAAGCTGCACAGACTATATACAGTTATACATCTAACTTTAAGTTAGCAGACTACAGACCAGACAAAAGCAAAGACCCCATTCTTCAGGATTCATTTGATATGACTATTAATCTTATCCAGGGCCTTGTGTGGTCTGGTATCAGACTATATAATTAATCTTCTAACCAACTGTCTATTAACTGCTGACGTTCCCATATTAAAAGGGTTAGTAGACATCTTGGGAATTGCGTTCATTGACTCTCTTGCCAAGTTAGATGAGAAGATGGATCCCACTCTCATATTTATCCATTCAACATGAATCTACAGGCAGCAGCAGGTTATCTTAGCTCAGCATACAGACGGAAACAGGGCAAAAAACAGCTAGGCAACAAAAGCCAAACACCTCCAAAACTCTAAAGCACTAATAAACAAACTTATGTCCAAGCCATAACTTGCGTGGGACTATTTCAGCACCCTGCCCAGATTAAATTAGATATAACATGATAATTAGGGCGCTTTAGAGGCACAGGTAGGCAGATTGTGTTACTTTGTTTTGTAAGTTGTTTCCTGTCTCTATGCTAAGCTAAGCTAAGCTGCTGTTGGCTGTAACCTTATACTTACCAGACAGAAATTTAAGTGCTATTATTAATCTAATCGGCTGAACCTAATGCTGAGCTATTCCTTCAACACCAGAATGGTGTTCATGAGAACAAATGCATATTCATTTGACTGTAAGATGGCCTTTTACATTTACATTTACATTTCTACTTTGTTTACAACTTTATACCACCTGTTCCTGTTTTATTGCTGCTTCCGCCCTGTCATTGTCTTATTTTCCTAACTGTGTGGTGTGCTTGGGAAGTGCTCTATAAATCAATAAAAATTATTATCGCCTACAGCAATACTCTCTAACTTTCCCTCCTGTCCTTTATCTCTGTCTATTCCTACTACAAAGTCACAGTGCACAATCTTTAGAGGTAAGGCCTGTCTCATTAAACTGTTCTGTTCTTCAAACCCTTCTTTCCTGTCTCTGCAGCGATACACCATGCACAGAGTTCATCTTTGTAATATCTGTTTTTTTTTCCTCCCAATCTCTCGCTCTCCTCTTCTGTCAGAAAAAGCCACCAGAGGGCGCTGGAGTCCCTGCAAGCCAGTCTGGATGTGGAGGTGAAAGGCAAAGCCGAGGGACTGAAGCTGAAGAAGAAACTGGAGGCCGACGTGAACGAGCTGGAGCTGCAGGTGGACCTGCTCACCAAGAACAATGCAGAGCTCAGCAAGAACAGCAAGAAGATGCAGCAACAGATTAAGGTCTGATGATAAGATACAGGAAGCTTTTAACAGCAGGGGTTTGAAATGGTCCGCTCTCCCAGGAGACTTACTTTCATGATGGCTGTCCCCTGTCCCAGGAGCTGCAGGCTCAGTTGGAGGAGGAGGTGCGGAGCCACGAGGAGCGCAGGGAGGAGCAGGCGGCCATGGAACGGCGCTGCGCTCTATTGGTCAGCGACGGACAGGAGACTCGAGCAGCTCTGGAGAGCGCAGAGAGGGCCCGCAAGGCCCTGGAGACTGAGCTGCATGAGACCAACGAGAAATACAGCGACCTCAACAACCAGGTGACACATGTGCTTTGCTTTGGGGTCGTGCAGAAGCGATAGCTACGAGTCAACCCTAGACTGATGGATTTCTCAATGTGTACTCTTGTGTGTTCAGTTCCAGTCGGCTCTGAGTGGCAGGAGGAAGCTTGAGGTGGATTTCCAGACTCTGCAGCAGGAGCATGAGGAGCTGCAAGGAGAGCTGAGGGGACTCACAGACAAGGCCAAGAAGGCTGGCTGTGAGGTAAAAGACATAGAAGGATGGAGATGAACACATGTTCAGTTATTTAAAATATTTGTTTTCTAAATGGACGGTGTAATTCTTTCAGCTGGCGCGAGTCGGGGAGGAGCTGCGTCTGGAGCAGGAGCACACACTCCACCTGGAGAGGGTGAAGAAAGGGCTGGAGGCACAGATCAAAGACATGAGCAGCAGGCTGGACGAGGCCGAGCAGATGGCTCTGAAAGGAGGCAAGAAGATCATCCAGAAGTTGGAAGGAAAGGTACGGAGTCACAAAGATGTCAGCCGGTCAGTTTGGTTTTAGGTCCAGAGCAAGACATTTTGACCTCTGCTGGTCTGATTGCCATGAATCCTGGCATGAATACGCGTGATGTTTTTGACCCGTCTGACCTTTAAGAGGCCAAAATGTCCCCTTATGCACAGTAACATCAAAATGTTGAAAAAGGAAAACACATTTGCTCCTCCTTCACTGAATGTTAGCTGTGTACTTCAAAACAGTAACTTAAATATATAGTAAGGGTGACACTGTGTATTGATCATTTAGAAGTGGTTTTATGTAAACATGCAAGGTCATTAATGTTATTTCTTTTGTGGAAACAAAAAGAGGATGTTGAGCATCGACATTCATTACAGAGAAAGTTGCTGAATATTTACGATGTTCCTGTTTACTTTGTGTATGCACCCTGTGGCATTTAAAGGAAGATGTTAGTTTATTACATCTTGGGTTTTATATTTATAGTTATACTTCACTATAAATTGATATATATATATATATATATATATATGAATATATATGAATTAATATAGATATTTACAACATATTTTGACAAAGGGCTACACAAGACGAAACATAATGTTAATGCAGAAGCCACCTCAAGGCTCATATGTTGTCCTTTAGTATAGTAAAGAAACAACAATAAAACAGAAGCAATAACGGACTTTAAAACATACATGTTTGCATACTTTTTAACAAAAGTTTTTGTTGCAATTAATGACCAGACTACTGGCATACTGGAATTGCAACTCTGTGAATCCGGGGCATTTGGGGACCATGGGGGCGTGGAATCAGATTATCCCTGCTTTAATGTTAACATGTTTAGAACAAACAGCCAAACCTTTTTTTAAGCCGAACTACTGGTAAGTACTAAAAAAATTGCAAGAGTGTTATGATCTTGTTTGTTCTGTCCAACGCTGAAGAAAATCACACTTGATTCACAGGAATCTTTAAAGGGGCCCTCCACCAAGTTTTACACACAAAGGTCAGTTTACTAGTCATGCAGAGAAAGCACTCAGCCTTTGAAAAAAAATTGAATCAATCTTTGGAGGAGCTTAAGAAAATAACCCTGATGTCATCAGCTTGGAGAACTATAAGTCTTCATTATTTGTCTGGTGCTTTTCTGGAAAAACAACTTGTCCTCATGAACGAAAAACCCTCATACACACATTAAGTTACATTTGCTGACCAAGCCAAGGTACAGTCAAGGTTTGTCTGTGTGCAGGTGAAGGAGCTGGAGCTGGAGCTGGACTCGGAGCAGAAGCGGCACGCCGAGTCGGTGAAGACGATGCGGAAGAACGAGCGACGGCTGAAGGAGCTTCTGTTCCAGTCAGAGGAGGACCAGAAGAACCAGCAGAGGATGCAGGAGCTGGTGGAGAGGCTGCAGAACAAGATGAAGGCCTACAAGAGACAAGTGGAGGAGGCTGTACGTCACCTTGTCCTCTTACTTACTCAAAACCTGACACACAGCACACGTCTCTTGTCTGCTTTGATCACGCACGCTCTGTTGTTCCTGCAGGAGGAGCAAGCTAACATGAACTTGGCGAAGTACAGGAAGACCGTCCATGAGCTGGATGACGCTGAGGAGCGAGCTGACATTGCTGAGTCAGCACTCACCAAGATCAGGACCAAGAACAGAGGCAGCTTCGGCAAAGGTTACTCCTCTGTAAGTAACTACTGGCATACTGCGGCAACAGCTGGTGACTAGAAATAAGATGTCATCTGCCTCAGCGTTTTTTGTGATATGGTCTGGTTGTTTTTATTAATCAGAGTTACAATGTAATTCTAACCTTCCAGGAGTTCAAACATAGTTGCCGTATAAAATAAGTGATTTTTCTTCCTATAATAGTAGGGAACTATCCTTTATCCTATCCATTGTTCCCTATAAAATTAACAAACTTTAACAATCTGTTTAATTTTTACAGGTGTAAAATATTTAAATTGGTTCTGAACCATACTGATGAAAATGTATTTCTGAGCCCAATGTTTGTAGGTACTTTGCTAATCTCCTCATTTAAAGACATTTTAGTTTTTAGTGAAATGTCTCCACAATTATTGTATGTATTGCCATGAAAAGCAGTACACATATTCATGTCAGGATGATTTGTAATGGCGATGTCTTAACTTCTTAAAATATTTGATATGAATGAAAACATTTCTTTGGTTTCTGAGCAAATACCTGTCACATTAATTCTATTCCCATCAGCCTGTACTTCAGAATTAGTGCTATTTAGCAAATATGTAGGCAAGCTGATGTTAGCTTTTAGTGCAGGCTCACAGAGCTGCTAGCATGGCTGTAGACTGTCGGTAATTCTCACATTGTTGATTGGATCTTCACCAAATAATTAAACGAAAGTGAAGCATACCTCAAAATTGAAGGGGTCCGTTTGAAATTAAACCACACAGTTCTGGAATCACAAAGCATATTTAAAGGATAGGTTCATAACTTTCATGTCTGACTATGCACCTGACAATTGTGAAAAATTGTGAACCTATCTTTTAAATAAACTGAGTGTAATAATTTGTAGTAATTAATAATTTCCCGCATTACCTTTGAGACATAAGCAGATTGTGTTTTGTGTGCTTTCTATGCCAGGAAGTGATTATATCTGATTGTTTACTAATGGTTGGTAGGAAACAAATATCTGATCATTCCCACTTAGAAACATTGTCTCACTGACTTGCAATTTTTAAACAATTTTTGTAGCTTTCCTCAAAAATCAGCTTCAACTAGTCACTTTTGAAAAAGAAAGAAAGAAAGACAGATTTTAGCTCTGCGACGTTTGTGATCGAATGACAAAAGAAAACTTCACAAAATCCCAGTGGTATTTTTTTTTCTGTGGTTGCTCTGAATAATGACTCTGAGGTATGTCTGTGCTCCACCAGGGTTACAGCACTCCGTACCCCGGCCTGGTCAGGTCACCCAGCTCTGTGGGCTCAGAGGGCAGAGGGGAGAAGATCCTCAACGACGACAACGAGTCTGTCAGCTCTCTCATCCCAGCATATCTCGACTCCCTCAAGAAGCTCATGATTGACTAGAAACAGAGCTGCGACAGAATCACCCTGGCTCTGATGTCTTCTGAAGAAGTGAAGCATGGTACAGTGTGAAGTTTGACATCAGAGAGGCTGAAACTGCAGTCAGTACATTCAGGTCATAAACAAACCGTTCTGTGTCACCTGTTTGTGTCCATTCCCTTTTCTACAATGTACTCATTCCTTCCTCTGTTTGCTATCACTGTCAGTCCAACACGCCTTTATATCACCTCATTATGTAATATTTGTATGTAAAAACAGTTGAATATCAAAACTGTACTGTAAGAGTTCCAAAATCCCGCTTGAAGGTAACTCTTCATTACAACGACTAGTTAGAAGCAATTTTTAAGCCATCAATTAATTGTGAACAGCATTAATGAAACATTAATTTGCAATTGTAAATAACAAAAAAATTAAATCTCGTTCATCTATTAGTCATTACAGAAATATTTGAGGCTGTCAATCGAAAGTATACTCCATTCACCATTTGTAAATGCACGGTGTACCACATACACTAGCCACAAAATATTGTCTTTGCTCATATTGTGAAATAATAAAAACAAAAATTAAATAAAAAACAATTTTCAATTTCACTTCATATATGCCTGAACTACATTATTGTTAAAAAACAACATAGAAAAGCTAACGTTAAACTTGCAGCTAACGCTAGCTGAATCACAAAAGGCCTCATTTTTACACTAACATTAGTTAAAAGCAACTGCTACGGACTGAAGGGTGGAGGTAATGTACTAGGTGAGCACCATATTCCGTAACTTTAAAGTACTTATCTAAAGAACAAGTACTTAAAGTACTTGTTCATTAGATAGTACAGCAAAAAATGAGGCTAGCAAATGATTTTAGGCAACAAAGCTAAGCTTGCAGGTTAGCCCAGACATCAAGGTTAGCAAGTTAGCTTTTGTTGATTCCTGATGATGATGCTCTGAAGAAAATCAAAAAGTCCGAACACAACTTTTTACTCTAAGCTATAACCTACATTTTTACAGGCTAAATGTGTAGCCAATATTTCTTACCAGCGAGCAAAACGGGAAAACGCTTAGATGAAAACAGTCAGGTACAACAGCGGCTATCACATTTAAGTTAACAGTCAAACCGGTTCAAACTGCTGAAGCTTGCTGTGTACATCATTTACATTTGAGAGATCTGTGTGGTGTCCTGTTAGCAAATTAGATATAAATTACATAAAATGATTTACATGTATGAATAATAAGTTCATCATTAACAAATGGCTTATAAATTACATATAACCAATCATTACTACAAAGTCTTACCAAGTAAGATGTGCAACAAGGTGCCATTACGACATGGGCTATTATCAATAATAGGAAATACAATGTCATGTATTTTACAAGTCCAAGTGTATCTCTGTTTGAACTTTTAACCATGTCTACCTGTAACAAGGCTTGGTCAAACCATTTTATTATTGAATGTGGAAATGTGTTTTTTAGGAAATAAATTTTTTTTTCAATCATTATTTTTTCTTCTGCTTTTTTGCAGTTTGACACAAAAAGGTCACATAGAAAGCAAAAACAAACCAGAAAGAGCATTTGTTATGATAGAAGTTACATATCCTTCTTTTATTAATGAAAAATGCCAACCATTAGATGTTAATGTACAAAGGCATCTCAGTCCTCTTCTCTCAATGGTCAAGTAGTACTAATAATACTGGACAAGACATGAAAGAGCAGTTTGTACAACATTTAGCCTCTGCAGGCAGGAGCACATACAGTCAATCCAAGTGAAGCCCTTGTATTTCCAAAATGATCGAATATTTAAAAGGGCTGTTATTCCTACTGCAAATCACTTTGTATGTTTTACATATTATCATACCAAATTTCTATATATTGTATCTCTTTGTGTCTATTGTATTTTACATCCTTCACTCTACTGCCCGCTTTCATTGCAGATCACACACCCAAATATTTACACCAGGCTCCCTGTGAACATAACCACAACACTCCCAGCTTCAGTAATAAAATGTGTAACAGTAAGTTCTCTTCAGAATCATTTTCATATGAACAGCAATTAAAAATCATTGGGTATAAAGTGCAATTGGCTGATTTTTTTAAAAAATCCTTATAAGGAATGTAGTAAAACACAGGTGGTAATGAAACTGAGTGTTGAGCTTTAGATTATATTTTTTTAGAGATGTGAAGAAGTGTGGCCAGATTTCTGATCTCAGCAATTGACCGTTCGCTAAACCCCGACCCACACCGTGATCACAGCTACTGAGAATCATGGCTTGCCAACTGGAACTCTGCATTGCAGGCCTGCCTTTGGATTTCTTAATATTAATGGGGTGTATGGGGGGGGTCTAGCAACAGTAACAGGGGTGTAGGGTTTTGCAAACAGTCAGAACCTGCATACTGTGGATTTTAGTACTATATTATTCTGGTACACAGTAATAAAACACTCTTGGGTCAGAATGTATTTTGCTTTGCAGTATCAGTTAAATCATTTTTGCAACAGCTTGCATTTCTGAAGTCACGTTGTGCATCGACACACAAGCGAATCAGAGAATTACCTCACAGCAAAAGCACGTACAGACCGCAGCTTTACACTGCTGCATGACATAAAGCTATTCAACATTTACAGGTTTTCAATGTTCTTTGTTGGTGCTTCTTGATCATTCGCTTTCACCTTTCGTCTCACATTTTACACTCACAGTTCCCGTTTTCCTGTGCCACCTCAGCTTGGCATCAGCTTGCAAACTACAGCCTGTCACTATCTGACATCTTCATTCATCACTAATGCGTCCCACTAATCTCCCCTAATACTGACATCATCCTCAGCAGGTTGCCTTTGGGACGCGAAGAGCCAGTGAATCAATCAGTATATTAGGTGTCACATGTAGATCAGTGGAGTGGTAGTGAAGATCCCGGCGTGGATTTCATCTCCCAGTCAGTCCTCAGGCATGTGGCCTCTGGGTGAGCGTGTCTGAGTGTGAGCTTGGGGGTAAAAGTGTACATTTGCAGCGCCGTCTCGACAGCACTGAGCTCAGATCTCTATGTCCACTGGTCTGATCTCTCCAGTCTTATTCTCCCGCACCCACAGCTCTCTGTCTTTGGCTGGGTCCACACACTGCAGGAGCTGGTCCACCGGCTCCATCGTCTGGACAAAGCAAGGACAGCAGTCAGTTGAAACGCCGCAATATGCGCTCAAATGTCTTTTGCTTGCCTGGTCTTTGAAGCTGTACTTACACTTTGGTTGAACATGTCTGTCTCATGCCGAAGGGTAGTGTACTGACACAGATGCTGTCTGATCATCTCCACCCGCTCCAACTCCAGCCGCTCCAGCTCCTGAGGAGAAAAGCAAATTGGAATGAGTCAAATTTCTTACACTTCCATCTGTCTGCAGCGAGCAGCAACAACGGCCTGCAATGCTACCAGGAGAGTTAGAAATTATTTCACTAGAATAGTTTGCATATTTCCTATTTGGCAAACTGTAAACTTTTTAGATATAAAAGGGGTTAAAGGTCGGGCCCTTTGACACATTTCAGCACTGTGATGGGGATCAGACTTCTGAGTGAGTCTTGAAACAAACATTAAAAAAATAAATAAATATTGAATCTTTATCTCAAACTATCTTTGACCTGAGAAATCTTTACTTGTGGGCCAAGGGTGACTGAGTGAATATTTACAGTATACTGTACGAACACATGGGTCTGCGTATGTGAACAAAAAGGTGTGATAAATATGTGTGTGTGTGAAATATAATGGTTAATATACGGTATATTATCCAAATAGTATTAATTAATACATTTACATTTTACTTAAAACATTTTCACATTTATACCTTTTCTTTTTATATATTTTTTATTTAAGATGTTTTCCTTTTTTAATCTGCTTTGCGTTAAAGCTGAAGGAAGAAGTTCAAAATGACTTTGGCCCAATTTAAAAGAGAGAACACCAAAATGCATCTGTATCAAATTAGGTAATATATCAGTCAGTAAGTCAGTTTGGCTATCGACATTGTGGGTTTTGCACACTGAAACTGTTGTGAAATGTGAGCCAAAGTTGTTGTGAAATACTGTAAAATGTTCTTAGAAACTTAAACACAAAGCAGAACTGCTTCCTCCCACACACCAAACTACACACTAACACACTCATTAAACACATGCTTTCTTACCAGACTTGTGGTCACCATCTCCTCAAACCATTTGGACTGGGACTGGTTGTAAAGGTCGACACAGCGCGTCAGATCGTCTCCTGTTGCGGGGGAATTAAGACGACATAAAGAAAGACTTTTTTTAAAAGTGGAAACACTGTGGGAGTATTTTTTTTTTATTAAACATCATCAGTTTATAGAGAACGAAGGTCAATTAATCAGTTCTGGTGTGATAAAACATTAAGTCTTTTATGTCTAACGACGCTTGTAACGGTGTCTTCAGTTAAATGTACAGCATAAAGGACAGCAACAGCAATGAGCATACTTCTGTCAACACCTGTTATTGGGAATAGACAGTTAAAGTCCTTCATGAGGACAGTAATATAATATTTCTGTGTACAACAGCTATAGGAAGAAGACGCCATTATCTCCAGAGAAGGAACAGAGTCAGATTTGAATGCAAACACTGAAATAATGGTGTCAAGTTGCAGCAGTAGCAGAACATGTCTGAGAAATCATTACATATGGATTTGGGTATTGAAAAACTGATTCCAACTTGGAACAGTTACCAAATTTCAAAGAACCACGGATTCATGAAGCATTTAGCTTCTGCTTATTGGTTCCCAACTATGTGCATAATTCTCCTTTCACCTTAACCATGAAGGAGAAGTTGAGCAAGGAGAAAGTGGATGAAAGAGGTTGGAATCAGAACAGAGATTTGATGAGAACCCGAGTCGACCACAATCAGAATTGGAATCAATAATATTGAAAGTGTACAGAGCTTTATCTTACTTTGTGTACCACAGTTTCTCCACTAGGTGGTGCTATTACCCAGATATTCACAGCTGATGTGTTACTACGACAACACACACACACACACACTGTATTTGTTCTACTGTATGTCACTCAGCTGATCTGATTATTCCAAACAGTGCAGACAATCTGGAGTGATGCTAGATTTCATTTTGATATCATAAGCAATGATAAGGGGAAAGGCCTAATCTGTCCTTTCATTAATGTTACTGCCTGTATCCTGCTGACAGCAACAACACTAATCACCTGTGAGATTAAATCAGAGGAAATGATGCTGATCATTCTGTTCTTCAGCCGGTGACTCTTAATCTTCAGCAGTCAGTGTCTGCTGCGATATCGGCTGCTTTATATTCACGTTAATGGTGCATTCTGCTGTTACATATGCAAACTTCTATAATAGCTTACAGCCAGTGTAGGCCAGTGTTTTCAAAGTAGAGTCTGAGGACCAGTAGGGGGCCTTCAGGGAGTGCCAACAGGTCAACAGAAATGACGTGTTTTCATCTAAAGTAAAACTGTTCCCTCCACCTAGAGTAAAGACGATTATATAATTCTCTACCAAGTCACGCCCAGCGGTAAATGAGCAAGACTGGGAGTCTTTAGCTCAGGTCCTGGCCTCTCAATCAAAACTCTGAATTGTTTGCCAATTTAAATTAGGTCGGTATTGTACGCATGTGCAACAGGCAAATAGGGTAACAAGCGTGGATGAGATGGACGCAGCGCTCCAGGAGGCTGCAAGTTGGAATAAAAATTCTGCTTATTTCTTTGATTGTCACAGAAAATATGAAAAAAAGCAGTATCAGCTTTTTTCAACTCTTCACTGAAACTTCATGGCACAGCATGAGTTTATAATGACAGACCTAATGGCGGGGCTGTGGGAGTTAAGAAGTGTACAAAGTAGTAGATTCAAAATTTATTCCCATTTGTTTATAATCTACTAAGCACTTAGACCCTGTCTGCTGTTACTCACTGTTGTTTTTCATACACAGTATATTTATATACCTTTTCCTATTTTCACCTACTTGTATGAAAATATTAGTTCTCTTGTTACCTTTAACCATCTTTGTTCAGCTTTGTCACCCTTGCTTTTAGCTGCATGTCTGTTTGTATCTTCCTGTAAAGTGTTCTTGGAACTGTGCGTAAGTTCATTGAGTCACATTACATGTATGTGTACACATACTGGGCCAATGAGGCCGATTCTGACTCTGGTTTAAAGGGTAACAGGTCTTTTTAAATACATTTCATGTGGATTTTGTCTTTTAGAGCTTCAAAAAGTAGTGTTTGCTATTGCAACACAGCTTACAGTGAACTAGGTCTTCGGGTAAGCTCTGTTTATTCTTCTATATATAGGAAGTGAAGGAAAATGAGAGAAAATGCAAAACAGCTGCTGCTGATGCTGCAGAACAGCCATATAACTATTAAAAATTTTAAAAAATCCCTTCTTTTAAAATAAAAATTAAAGGTAGATAGCCCCATAAAAAGTCTACTCATAGCCTGAGGTGGTTATATGTATAATATTTAAACAATATTTCTCGTATAAGTAGACATAAATGAGTGAATGCTGTGTGTAATCCAATGCAGTGAGAGCTTGAAGCGATAAGGTGTCTTTGTTATGAGCAAACAGATGCAGTGCTTTGGTTGTTTTGGCATCAGTCTCCTCTCCGCTTCCCTCTCACTGTAGTCATCATCACTGGCAGCCAGACGACATGAGCACTGTCAACAACTGCTGCTGTTTTTCTCCCTGGTTGCATAAGCAGCACGGAGGAGGGATGACTCTGTGTGCGTTTGAAGAGAGCCAGTTGGACGGACAGAGTACTTGTGTGTGGAGCATGCGGTCGTGCCTGGTTGACTCATGACATCACACTCTGAGCTGCACAGAGCCTACATCTGTTTACTCTTAGCCAGTCACTTTCCTCAGGTCGCACACCTCTTGAAAACTTTTACAAACCAACCCGGCTGCTGCCAATGCTACTTTTCCACCCCGCCTCTTTTCCCCCCCTCGCACCCTTCTAACATACGTGCATGCTTTTTTGGGGAAGGCCAGGAGAGGCCAACAAATCTGTAGCATGGAAGCTGCAGTGGTGGTTGCTAGGACCAGTTAAAGTGTATCACGTCAATCAAATTTAGGCAGTGATTCTGATAGGTTAGGTTAGGGCACTGAAACACATCCAGCTTAAACAAGTATGTAACTAAATACAAAGCTTATGTAAGGCAGAGCAATAGGTCAAAAAGTTTTCATCCCAGTCGATATCAATGTATACACTGCAACATAAACTAGGTACATTTTTGCTCATGATAACTCCACAGAGTTTTAAAATCCTGTTTCAGAGTATTATAAATCTACTGTGTGGTGTTTTGGCATCTGGCAAGCAAGCAATCAGAGCAGGAACCTCCTGTGGAAAGTGAAGCTAATGCAGAAGTGCCACTAACCTGTATTCCTTCTAGCATTCCAGCAGGGGGCGACTCCACTGCTAGCAAAAATAAGTCTAATTGCATTGGAGTCATTGACAAAATGACCCAGCTTCTCCCCTGATTTATTACCTCAGTAAACACTTTTCTAATGAGTTTATGGTCTCAATTGATAGTTTCAAGTCTTCCTCAACACAGCATGACATCCATTTAGTAAATGAAGCTCACATTTAGAGGAAAATAAAGACTATAAAGCAAGGGATGCTTTAGGACGTGGCTATCTTGTGTGTGTAAATTTGAAAAATGTGCTGTTGAAAACTCTTATTTGGAGTCGGCTGTTAATATTTCCAGCCAGTACATTTTGATTTAAGCTTGTGTTTTTTGCTAGCCAAAATCACGGTTAACATGCATTACACAGGCATCTTGCTAAATAATCTAGCTAGCGCAACCCTCTCATCCAAATATGGTCATATCAGGTCAGGTCTGGTTCCAAAAAACCAAGAATGCGACACCCAAACTTGAGGCTTTAAAACGGTAGACCAAAAACAAAGTGTGGTGCAAGTGGTGTAACAGTGGCTACATCCACGTTTATACAGTATATTATCCGGCCTGTGCACCAAGCTGATGAATCTATTATTAACAGGACTTCCTGGATAATTTTTCATGTTTCCCTGGTCCCTAAACAACACCCCCTGCCAACACATCTCCCAGCCCTGTTTTAATGCAGAGCTGTTTTCGGTCTGAACACCCGCTAAGATTATAGCAGAAAGTGGATGTGTTTTATTGCTTATGAGAAGAATGCTGTTATTCCTTCTTTCAAAAGTTACATGGCCTCATTCTAAAAAGAATTTTAATCTCCTACTCAGCCTGTTTTAGAAAAGCCTGTCTTGTTTCCAGTAGAATTTCACTTTAGTGTGCATCTCCCCCAAGGACTATGGAGTTAGTCCACGCCCACGCCTCTTTGTCAGTCTGGTGTGAACACAGACTATTCAAGTGGAGAATGTTTCTGACCCCCGTTCTTCCCTCCTCTCCCATCCTTATATATATATTAAAAAAAATCTCAGTCTGCCCTGAAGTGCTGATGAAGCTCATGACTCATTAAAAAGACAAACACAGCATGTTGGTTCCCAGCCGATCTCAAACGGCCGCTCCAATGAAGGGCTACAGAAACCAGTCCAGTTAGTTAACCATTTACTGTATGAGTATGAGTTCTGCTGTCGGTGGAGTCTAATTTGTAGCTGCACTGAGGACAGCGCTGACACAAACCACTGCTGATGCTCCACAGATGATCTCTGATAAGGCAGAGTCCTACATGTGGTGGGGAAGGACTTTTATAGGTTGAATGATGAAATCCAGATCCACATGTCTGCTATTCCGGGTTCCTATCGTAAATAAACTCTATTTTCTTTGCACATTTTATTCAGTCCTTCTAATTAACAGAAATGTTTGAGCACAATGATTTAAAGGCAAGCCAAACAATGGTGTCTCTAACTCATGAGATTAAGAGCAATGTATCATGACTGTAAATAGATTTTTAGTGTTTTTAAGATCCTTTTCCTTTGGCATGACCATTTTAAAAGACATATGCGAGCTTGCTTCGCTCCTTCCTACCTAAAATAACAAACACCTGGACGAGACTGTGACCCCACAGTAACCCCTGCAGTTTGACCTTTGACCCCTGGCCCTGACCTGCTTGTGTGGATTTCCTGCGGGCCTTCTTGATGTCTTCTTCAATCTTGTTGCTGAGCTTGATCTCCAGCTGCTGAGTCTTCAACTCCAGCTCCTTTTGTCTGTCAGCCAGAGCTTTCCGGGCCTGCCGGAGATAAGGGACACAAAGTCAGAGACACGCTCAGATCTCACAGCGGCATGTGCAGAAAACGTATTACCCTAAAGAAAGACACCCTCATATTATCCTTCGCTTAGCAAACTCTCCGCTTTTACGTTTCAGACCCCCTATATGTTCTGGTAACAAACACAATTGAAATGAATGTGATAAAAGTTTGCAGCTATTATAATATTACAATCTGCTTCCATTTATCACAGTGATAATGCAGTCTGTTCCAAACATTCAGTATTCATCTATAATCCAGTATTTAAGCGGCCTCAGACAGCCAACATGCTCAGTATCTTATTTCCTGTCCTGCTTTAAATCGTCAATTGTCCATCAGACGAGTTAATCAGGGAGAAACCGTTTGGTCTCTTCTCTGAGCTAACGCTGATGACAGATGATGTGAGACAGATTTGCAGTTGCCTTCAGGTTTCAGCCAATTGCTTTTCATTGTACATATAAAAAAAAGCAGGAAACATTCCAGGGACGGGAAACAGCCTTCTGCTTATGGGAGAGATGTGGAATTTTAATCACCAGCTAGATGATTCCTGAAATTCTGCTGCTGTTACATTAGAGTTGCTGTGCTGGTTTGTACATGTTCGTATGGTACCTTCTCCACTGCTGCATATCGACCGACCAGCTGCTTCCGTAGGTCTGCGATGTGATGGTCGAACCTCTTCATGTCCTTCTTAAAGTTCTCCCGGAAGTTCAGGAAAGGTTTCTCCACTTCGCTCTGGAGCTGCTCAAACCAAAAAAACAAAACCTGCGAGTCAACACTCACCGGCACTGTCAGTGTGAGCTCGTTCATCTGACAGACTGGGGCTGAAATAAAG
This sequence comes from Lepomis gibbosus, assembly GCA_029875015.1. Lineage (NCBI taxonomy): Eukaryota > Metazoa > Chordata > Actinopteri > Centrarchiformes > Centrarchidae > Lepomis > Lepomis gibbosus. The sequence continues at coordinate 24,828 of JAPMOB010220282.1, read as the reverse complement.
TAGGCCAGAGCTCCTCGGCTTCTCGCATTCAGCTGAACAGTGTCATGCGAGGACAGCCAGTTCGCAACAGGACAAATATAGAAATGAAAAAGTCACTTCCCCTCAGCTCTATTGTATTTCCCCACACCAGGCCATGGTGGGATAGACAAAAATGTATGATTAGGTATAGCATACAGAAGAATGTCAATATGGTGTCCCTCACTGAAAGCGTGTTAAGTTCACTGTCATGCAGGCACAACTTTTGATTACTTTCAGATTCCTCATAACTGAAAAGAAAAAAATCTGTCAGGAACCTTTAACCACTGAATGACAAAATAAATCCAGATGCAGTAACACTTGATGCCTATAAAGGGGTGTTGCTGCAAAATTCCTCCTTTTACCAGCAGCAACTCATGAAGGATTATAAGTGTCAGTAATGATAAAGTTATCAATCAAAAAGAGAATCGCTCACCCCCCTCCCCACCCCCATCCTGTAAATCTAATTTAATTATCCAAAAACCCTCATTAGCTCCGTTCCCTGTGGTCGCTTTCAACATTATGTCATCATCCTCTCACAATGAACTACTTTACATGAGAAAGGTTTGGAGCCATACAACACTGCCTAGCCTCTTTTTCAGACTCTTCCTGCTTTCTAAAGGTAAAGCAAAGGTGAATGACACGCAGTATGAAACCTTGCCGCTCCAAGAATGTGACAAGATAATATTATTCTTGAAATGAATAACTTGTGAGCATTAAGCCCATGACTGGTTATTTGATCCTAATAAGCAGTGCGGTGTTCTGCCCCAGCCAGTCAGTGATGAATGAGAGCTACAGCTCACATTGGAACCCATCATTCAGAGTTAATTTCCACTCAAATCCTTCCTTCTCCTCCGAGAGCCTGGAACTGAGCTGCACATCTGTGCATCTCTGGAGGATAACATCACCGACTCCCATTTCCTCCATCGGTCCAGCTGTAATCCTGGCCTCTATCTTCCCTCTCTTTAACTCCCAAGACAAACCCATCCAGCACTTGCACTTCACAGCCCTAAAATTAAGAGCATTTTCCCCTCAAAGCCAGTGGTGGAAGTGAAAACTCGAGTTCTCTGAGCAAGTGCCGTTTAAAAAGCAGCTGCAAGGATGCTGAGATCGGACCTACAGTTTTTCCCACTAAGAGGAAGGCACGACTGATATGAAAAGGTGGCGGGGTTATGAATGTTGTTCCAAATCCTCAGCGTCATGTGTACAGTATATGCTTCAGCCCACAGAGCCATCAGAAAGTCCTTTACTGCATGTAATTAAATTTGAAGGTAGTCTGTCTGCCTCGTGAGTTACATGCGCTGTATGCTGCAGTCAATATGGAATCACATACTGTACAAGAGGTTCCTGATTATGCAATGATCAGTTTTGCATTATAGCACCTTTAATACTTTTAAAGGTGCAATTTCTTTTGATACATTTCTTGATTTTTTTTTGTTAAACCCCCACACACACTATACATTAAACATTAAGAGAGCTTTTTTTCTTTAATTTTTAATGTCAGTCAGTATGTATTAACACTCTTGTGCCACTCTTTGTGAAAGAAAGATGGTCCCCAGAATTATCTTACAATTTAAAATCATTCTGTTGAACCTTACATGACCATCATAGTTCCCAATTCCGCTTTGTTGCATCCATACAAGTTGCTTAACTTGGTTAAGTTGCGGACAGAGACTGAGCACGAAGCGAAATTCAGAGATGTCGCAGAGTCTGAACTGCCACTCAACCACAGCTGAAGCAAATAGAGCCCGCCGATATTATCGGCCGATATCAGCTAATTGCATTTAATCTGCATCGGCTGTTTATAACAGCACATATTTGATTATTAAAAAAGAAGCAGATCCTTCGCTCATGTCATGAGTGTTGCATATTTTGTTTAATGTTACAGTCGTTGAGAGTTTGAGGCTACGCCGCTGACAGACCTGATGATAGATTTATTTCTGAAACAGTGTGGCAGTTCTAGCCTGTCATTTGTCCCTAGTTCATCACTTCTAAATATTTTTTAAAATCACGTAGCGTTACAGCAGCTAACACTCCCCGTTGCTAAATTAGCCAAAAAGCTAATGGAAGTTTATCAGTGGAGGAGAGCTAACGTTAATGAGCCGTTAAACTAGAGCTTCTGGTGTATCCTAAACATATCTGCGAGCCGTTTGTAGCTTTAGTCGGCACGTTGGAAATGATTGAACCAGAGCGGACAAATAGCAGATAAATGTGCACTGAACAAACATCTAACATGGCTTCCTGCCAAAGTTGCAGGTCCTCGATGTAGACAGTCGTGTAATATTAGATGCATTCAACAGCAGGTCACTGGTTTCTCGTAGGTTTGATTAGAATTAAAGAGTGCTGGTAAAGGGATAAACTAGATGTGAATTTGCTACATTGAGTTATGGCAGATTACGTGTAAAGTGAAATACAAATTATTCTCTCTCACTCTGTTTGCAGACGGCTGAAAAAGTTGCACCTTCTAGCAGCAAATATTTTATTGATAGTTGTTTCCATGTTCACTTTTTGAGACTGTAATCTATTTTATTAACATAATCCATTTAGAAAAAGGTTTTATAGCCCACATACAACCCAGCTTTCAATATAGGCCTGTTCTAAGAGTAGTTTATACAGGAAAGGGGTTTACTATCCAAATCATTCTCAAAATCTCTAAATATCAGCTCATAAATCAGCTCTTTTTCACTTTAATATCGGCATCAGCCCCCAAAGATCAGTCGGGCTCTAGAAGCAAACTCCACACATGGAGTTGGTTGGTGTGTACATTGCTAGCTAGTTCCAGCTAACATGTGTATTATCATTATTATCAACAATAGCTGGTGCGTTGGCTTTTTAGAAAAACATGAGCAGAGGCTTTATTTACAGCTAATTAGAGGTGGAGAGGAGTGTGATGAATTACCTTTGAGGAGAACTTTAGGTGAACCTCAGCTTCGTCTGCCAGGCTCTTCTTCAGCTGGGCCCAAGCCTCCCCCAGAGTCCTGAGAACAGATAAGGAAGGAGGGTGCCGGAGAGTGTGTTTAATATCTTACACAAGAAAGGACCACACACACTTTTACATGCAGCCATGCAGGGAGGGCGGGAAGTGTTGGGGAAACGGGAGGCAGGGGTGAATCCTATCACACACATACACGCACCCACACTCACACGCAAATGGGGTCCACAGCCAGTTCAACAGATGATTAGGATGTATGGGACATGAGATATGGCTGAGCTTATTCTCTCAGCCATGAGTTCACCCTTTCAACACAGCTGGGGGCAATAACACTGAGAAGACGTGTACTGTTTTGTAGATAAGCAATAAAATTAGCCCATGCGCATTAGGTAATAATTATGCACAACTTGTCTTTTTAATAGGCCAGACATTTGTTTTGATTTAAAGAAAGCGAATGATTCATAATTATCTCTGACAGAAAATGGAATTAGGCAGAACGCCTCTTCATATTTCTTCAAGCTGTGGACTGTTAAACAATCACCCAGCAGGCAGGCAGTCTCAGCCACCAGGCTTTGGGTCCGGGACTGACGGCCTTTATGGGTAAGCGGGTTACTTCAAAGCATCGCTCTGAATGGAAGACATGTGTGGAATTCCCTCAGACTGACATCCAAAACATTCCTGACACTGTCAGAGTAAAGTCTGGCACCTGCAATCCTGCCGCATCAAAAATGGGTCAGCTTCAGTGCCACACGCATTCGCGCTGGAGCGGTCAGCGCACGTTCAATTCCAGTTTCCTGTTTGAATCTATACTCAGATATTCACTTATTCTAAAAAAAAAAAAAAGAGTTGAAATCACTTGTGCATGAACATTTCTTTATTTTCTTGCCTTCTCACAATGTTTTGTGATTCCATGCATTGCTTACACAGCACCGTGAGGACAGTCTGATGTGGATGAAAGTATGTTTTACGCAGGATGCACACTGATTTGGTTGGAATGAAGAGAGTTGTAAGCATGTGTACAAATAGCCACCATGGCTGAACAAAGAAGAAACTCAAACCTCATTAAAGGAGCCCTGTGTTTTCTTCTAAACATACAAAGTTTCAGTTTAGATTCAGTTTTCCTCACCAAAACACCCAGTTTGTATCCTTGGTGTTCAATAAACATGTCAGTTCTTCCAAAACCTGCATTGTTTACATTGATGTTTACTTGCTAGCCGTCTTCTTCTTCCTCGCCTTTGTTAGGGTTAGTGTTAAACCATAGGCAGGAATGTCCATTGTGTCAATGTGCGTCCTTGTACACATGCGCGAGAACAAAAAAGGAGAACCCACTCATGAAAACACTGGCAAAACACTGTTCCGTAGCTCTACTACTGAACAAAAACTTTTCATACCCCCCCCCCATCTCTAGTATGTTATCCACCTTGAAAACATACGAGCTGGAGGGAAGGAAGCCTTTTGTTAACGTCTCATGATTCAAAGCTTCAAAAGTTACCACTCAAATGTATTTTCACACCCAGCAAATTACATCTGCCGTGTCCCTACAGTCTTACAGTCTCCAAGTGGCAGACACCTGCCAACAAAATACCGTATCTCAGGGAAAATGTATCTCCCGCCATTCAACAGAACTGATCCAGTGCAGGACCGGTGACAATAAAAGGCAGTCACGCGCCTCATGGCCACTTCTCTAATAAAACAAATGGTAAATTCAGGAATAAATAGACGGTCGGTTCTGGGCTGAGGCTGGTCGGATGGTAGGAACTGACCAACAAAACAGTGATTGTCCTGTCTGACAACAGAGCTGGCTGAGGGAGAGAATAATGAAAGTATTGTGTTGCACTTTTCTGGGTGTGGGCAGACTGAGCCGGCTGGCATAATCTGGATTCTATATGGGACAATTCCATCCCACTAACCCTCTCTTACCATGCTAATAAGAGGGGTTATCTTATAACGCATAAACAGTGCAGAGGAGGGTAAGCCTAGCTAAACCTTGTTTGCACGCTCTCTCATTTGCACCTGAGCGTTTGCCCACTTTCCTGGTCTGATGTTGAGAATGTGAAATAAAGTGCACACACTAATCATTCCTGTGAGGTTAAAGTGAGCCTATGTAACTTTTGCTGATTTCAGGATATGTTTCCGGGTAAACTCCCTGATCCCGCTGCAAGCACGTTCGTTACTAGGCAACATCGATGCACGTCGTGCATACACGAAGTTGAAAGCGCAAGACCCGATGGATGCAGTAACTGTAAGTTTTTTGTTTTTTTTTCCCTGGACGGAATGACTTGCCTGTGATCAAACACAGTGAGCGCAGCTGATGTTGGGGAATATAGATAAATGTGTGCTTTGCTTTGGCTTTTTTGGCCTGTGGTGAACAAAGTTACCTATTCAGATCTTTTTTTTCTTTTTCTTTTTTAAAAATTAGGCCTACTAATACCTCACTGTAAAAATACTGAAGCTGTCAGATAAATGTAGTGAAGTAAAAAGTACAATTATTGGGGTTAAGTTTAATACATCACTCTTGAAACTAATCTTTTTGAAAGTTGTGTTACAGCTCCTGATGCTGCAGTGACATGTTGTCACGTTGCCACGCACTCTCACTGTGTCCTTATGGAATCTCTTAATAAAGACGGGTTTAATAACGATTGCCGTAGGTGGCTTCCGTGCAAATCACAGCTTCTTCTCTTTGTGGGTGTCGGCCGTGCCCCTCTCAGCTTCCTGTTAGTTTACTTTCCATGTTCCTGTGTCCCCTTCAGAGAATCAGACAAAGACTCGCCCTCAGCACAATATCCCCTCTGCTGTCACTAACTGAAGAAAAGAGGAGTGGCTGCAAAACTCTTCCCCTGCAGGGTTTCCTTGTATTTCCTTTCCCCTACAACCCCCAACACACGCAACTAAATTAAACTAAAAGCCTGCCTCCTCACATCTCACCCCCCCTCAGTTACTTCTCTACCTCCTCTCCTCCCTCCCTCCGCTCCTCTGCTCTCTCTTAATGGCTGAAGTATGCTGCAGAACAGAGAACAAAGCAGTGGTGATTTACAGGAAAGCCGTACTCACACCGGGATGTCTCGCCTGTTTGGCTAAATGACTGTCTGCCTGACTGGCTAATTGGGCAACTAATTCGACATTAGTGTGAAGTTACACAGGGTAACTTTAAATGGATGTGCTGCGAATGCTGCTGTATGCTTGCAGTTCAGATTTACAGTTAAGTCGACAAAATGTCCAAAAATAAGGAAGAAATGCTCATCACACGTTCCCAGAGTTCTGTATATATTACTTACTTTAAAAACACAAAGATATTCAATTAACACTGATATAAAACACAGACATTTTTCCAATTTGAGAAGCTGGAACCAGTGAATGTTTGACATTTTTGCGTGAAATTTCAAAGCAATGAATAATACATTTATATATATTTCCCAGATTGTGCATCATCTGGTAGTGAATCTCTACCAGCTTTATGACTGTTGTATTGCTGCTGACCCTGACCTTTTATGGTGCAATAAAGTATCACATTAATATTATTACAAAAAGGAGGAAGTCTCCCAAAAACACATCATTTACAGCCTCCTTATCTCTTTAAGGCGGCTGCATAGTGGAAAGGCTTCTTTTCCAAGTGTTGACGTGTATGTTTTTTTTTTGTTTTTTTATGCTGAATCACATCTTCCATGCAGCCATGTGTGCGACAAGCTACTCTGCGATGAGAGGAAGTTTGTCTTTCTCCATGAATTCCTTCAACGAGGAAGGTCACTCACCCTTCTTCCTGGCTCGCCAGAGGGATCTGAGAGAGCTTGGAGAGATTCTTGGCGTACTCTTCCTCTATCTTTATCCTGAGAGGGAAGTAGAGAGTTTCATTACCACATAGCCTTTTACGCAATCTGTTTCTATCCGTGTTTCCTGTGTTGTGCAACACAGCGATGTACATAAATGAGCACAAAAAAGGGGAAATGATTTGTTTTAATGATAACTGTATTGTTTTCATGGCAACCTGAGGACGAAGTTTGAAAAAAAGAGAGGGGGAGACGGACGATGACAAAGGCCATACCTTTCTCGTATGAACTCGGCCATCTCTTTCTGCATCTGTTTCCCCTTCAGCTGTTTCTGCAGTAAAACCTCAAATCCTGTGATGTAGCCGTTGCCCTGGGGATCCTTCTTATCGGTCTACAAGATAAACACAGCAAGCACACGAGAAACACACTGAACAAACAAACACTTAGAAACAAACATGAGAACATCACACCTTGGCCAACTAGCTAAGTGAAATGAACTGCTTGCCTCATACACAGAGAGGTAATGCAGCAAGAGCAGATAAAGGCTGCATTAACAAACAATCAGGCAATTCCACCTCTGATTTGATGTAGATTGAGTGAATGATATATTTATATTGCTGACAAAAATAGTTCATATAACATTCATTATTTACAATTATAACTGCTAACTGTTTGTCAGCTCAGTCAGTATTTACAGGCACTGTAGTAACCTGCTTACTTTAAAATCCATGTTTACATGCAGCAAGTCACTAATCAGATTTCTCCCTGTACCTGGCCTTATTTTGTAAACACAACACTACTTATTTTAAAGCTGCACTCAACAATATTTTTATGTCAACAATGGTTAAAATTACTCTGTGTAATGTAAAAAGTCTAGCTTCTAGTGAAAAAACCGACACAGAATTTTCACCCAAGTCTGCAGTTTTTTTTCACCCCTACGGAGTGTTTTAGCTACTTTCAGCTGATTGTCTTGGTTTCAACGGCCCACAGCATCACTGTTATGCTTCAGCCCTCTCATTAACCTTGTCCTGCAGCAGTGGTCCACTGTTTTCCGCACTGTCCACTACCACCAAGTGACTTCAGACAAAGTTAGCGGTAAGCTTGTGACCATATTGGAGTATTTATCAGCTAATTAGCCAGATATTTCCGAAGTTTCAGGAGTTGAAGACAAAATAAGAGCTAAGAGAGTGGATGTTAGCCTGAGACACAACTCCAAGTGGATGCTAATGTTCTGTATCTGCTAGCTCCCTAAACAAGAACAACCTACAGCAGACGGACAAAGTTAGGGACTACCTGGTGAACACAGTGCACCATTTAGCAGCTTAAGAAATATTTTTCCAAAAACAGGGCTAAAAAGAAGACTGAATTCTGGACTTATATAATTGTGTGTTATGCACACAGAAATGTCACACAAAAGGAATGCTAATTCTGTTGACTATATGAAGTGATAATATGCCATTGTTGTGTTTTCAATTTGTTCCGCTGCTTCCGAGTAGCCAGAAAAATGTTCTTAAGTTTTTCTTGAGTGTACAGCTCAAATCTGTCAAAATGTGACGTCCATGTGGAATTATAGAAACTACCTTGTGTCAATACTAGCTTTAGTCAGAATTTTAATTAAAAGGTTTTTGAATGCTGCCCTATGATTACTGGTCTTTCATTCGATCCCAGCACTGCTGTCAAAGCGGAGCTATTGCTGTCCGAAATCTTTCATGTACATGCACTGCCCCCATTAGAAACCCGGTGATGCATAGACATGGCGGGGAAATCAGGTTTCTCCTGAATTCAAATCTCATTTCTTTTTAAAATGATTTTTAAAAAATCTGATTCATGCAGAAAGGCAACTGCAAAGTGTTTACTCAAATAAACAAACCTACCATAAAGCTCCTGAACTTAGTCTAGGCCCTGAGAACAGAGGTCCAAACTAGGAGGTTTGAGAGTTGCATGGTTCATTAGTTATTTTATTAGAACCTACCATTACTTGGCTCTGGTGTCTACTTTCTCTACTCACTCTTTCTGTCCTCTGTATTGTCACCTCCTCTGTGGTTATGACTACACTGTGTTAGCCCCACAAACCACACCTGGTAGAGATTACTCGGCAGGGGTGTCCAAACAGAGCAGCAGAGGCCAGCTGGCTCACTGCACTCCAGCCAGTTATATGTAATGTATTGTCCTACCACACTGTCTGTTGGATCTTACTAAAGCCAATGCTGATTCTCAGTATGCAGCAGAGCCAGTATGAGATATATAAAGAGTCATTTTGAAAGATGAAAAGGATCCAGTGTTGTTTTTGTTCACATGGAGAATCACTTTTTTTCAAGTACTGTTTTTCTTTCTTTTGTTGTTACTTCTTCTCATTCAAGATTATTCTTTTTTAAAAGTATCCTCATCTAGATCTTTTCCTTGCTTCCTTTCCCCCCTGTTTAGTCATATTTCTCTTGGTTTGCGGAGGTCTTGTTCCAAAATCAAAAATCTGTAATACTCAATGCTATTTCCTCAGTTTTCGGTCCCTTATTTAGAAGCTTCAGGCATTGTCACTATGCATGTACTATATTGCTTTTAAGGCATGCTTATATTGTTATTTTCAAGATAAGTTAAGCTAAGAAATAAAATTTCCCTGTGCTTGGATTTTTTTCTCTTTCAGGTTTTCAACCCAGAGAAACACCCTAGTACTGTATGAATTGAAAAAAATGGATTTTGTCACTTTCATGATGATGTTTTTGACACTCCAGTCACCGCGCTTTGGGTGATTTCTACAATACGCATAATATTGCCATCAAGTCAAAGGCTATGTCCCAAATCACTCATAGACCACTCCCTATATGATACAGTTAAAAGTAAAGTGAGATTTAGGACACTTATGAATCATCATCATCCTTTTACATCATCACTGACAGACTGCTTGAATGTGAATTTTGCATTTATATAACTGCATTGTGAGGCGGTTAGCAGACAGTAGTGTACATGCCTTGCGTGTAACTATTTTGGCAACAAATACAGTAAAATATATAGTGGACAGAGAGCTATTTCAGACAGCCTGTGAGTTAGCTGAGGAGCACACCAAAGTTGTGTTTTTAGCTTATATCTGTTCATATTTTGGGGTATTTGAAACTATGCGTACATCTGCAACCTTAGCTACTGGCAATTCTCGTTTGCAATGTAGCAATGGGTGTAATAAACAAACAAAACATTATCTGGCAAGATCTCAAGTGATACATAATAATTTCTAAATTAATATACATAAACTAATAAAGCTGGAAGGTTATAATGATTCCAGCAGTGTATGTATAACAACAAGTTGCCTGAGAAGGAGAGTTGAAATTTTTTGGTGCTACGGTCTTGATCTACTCCCTCAGGTAAATGACAGCCAGTTTGTGCTATGGGAGCGTAAACAAGTAATTTATAGCCTGTTAGGTGTTGAGGTGAATTTACCCAGAAGTAGTCACAGTAGCTCCATTCGCTCGGTTTCAGCAGCTGTTGCTCTGGCATGCACGCGTGTGACGGGAACGTCACACAGTTAATCTGAGAGAGAGAGAGAGCAAGAGACACAGCACCACATAGAGGGAAATTAAATGGGGCAGTTTATAGTATCATAACAGACAACTTTGCTTTGTACAGTACAGCACTACTATAATGCTCCATGTGTTGACAGGCACACTGTAAAAGTCGAGTCACACACACACACACTCACAGACTTCTGCTCTGGTATTCGAGGTAGTCTGCACTCGGTTGCTTTGGCAACACTCATCTCGGCAGTTCCAGAAACACACCGAAGTAAAGAAGACATTTACCAGACCCAGTATTGTTCATTCACTTCTCTCTATTCACCCCGTCCTTGGAGACACTATTGTCAATACAGAGCACTTGTGGTTCTCAGCTTTTTTTGGATTTATCATTCAGCTCTCTACCACAACACTCTGAACTTCTACTTTAGCCCGAGTAATCAGCAAAATTGATTCCCAAAGATTGCCCTTAATTATATTGCAGTTATTGTTTTGCCTGTTCTCGCAGATGCAGTGAGGTTGAATCCGTTGTCTGCTGTGAGCATGTTAGTTCTGCTCTACGCAATACTGTCACTCTAGTACTTTCTGCGCTCAGGGGGTTTGGTGCATTGCTTTTAAATTTTCCCTTTAAACCTCTATTGTGGAAGGGAAGACAGAAGACATCATCCCCACGTCTCCGCTTTATGAGCTGCAGTCACGCAGGATAATAGAATTCTCTGACGCCACAGCTGCTTTGGATACAACTGCACAAGGTCAGGATTTGACAAGTCATCACTTTTAGGTTTAGCAGAACAAAAACTCTAGTTTACCATGAAAATGCAAAACTTGCTCAGCAGATTCTTCAGCTGCCAACTCAATTTCTTATGACAAGGAAGACAGAAAGGAAAAGAAACAAACAAAATGGAAAGAAACCACAGATCTTAAAAGAGAAAAGCCAAATGAAACTAAATTAAAAGCCATGTCTTCACGATAAAGAGACACCAGGTTTGGCAAAGACTCCAGGGGCAAACAAAAAGAGCTTTATCTTCTCTCACATTCATTCCAATTAACCTCAGGAGGTAAACAGCTTGCAGCAGGATACACTGTTTCTATTTTTAAAAACTCTGTGGCACCAGAGAGCACCCTTGTCTAATGCCGGAGCCTCGACTTTCAGAGCAAATCAAGAAATCCAGTTCTGCTGATGACTTTTCCAGAGCCAATATTCAAATTGAAATGCAAGAAGAAGAAAAGGCCTCTAATTCAACCTTATCTTGGCTTATGAAGCTTATAATTTGTTTGAGGGAGTGGCTTTTTTATTTAATCACTGCTGAGGTCCAGAGGTTGACAGTTAGCAGAGCTTTAAACTGACCCCCGCTTCCTTTGGTGAAGATGAGGGCAAGGCTACTTCTAAAAGTCTCCAGTAAAGGGCTAAGTTTGTTTGCATTCACACGCACACACTGCTTTCAGCACTTCTTTTCCTGACTTTGGGTTACCTCAATAAATTGACCATTTAATAACCTCCTGTAAACAGTGAATCTCCAGTCTAACTAGCCATGGCAGGCCTTCACACTTTGGATTTCTCCACATATTGAATAATAAAAGATATTCAGTGTCCAAAGTTTTTTGGAGGGTGATGTTTGTTCTTGGCCTTTCTTTCAAAAACCCAGAGGCACTTGAAACACATGAATGAACTTGCAAGGAATGGATTACATGTTTTTTTCTCTAAAATTAGCATGTCTTGGTAACTAGCTTACTACTCAGAATAGCGACCTAATGCTACCTTCAAGAAAAAAAAGTTAGCAAGTCTTAGCTAACTTCATTATTTTGCGCAGTTACAAGTTACATTAGAAAAAGCCTTGTTCAGGACTGGAACATCCACTGCATGGGAGATGGTAGTGGATGCCACTGTCTCAGAGTTTAAGCTAACGTTAGCAGCTCTAATACTCTTTATCAAATTGTGGGAAGTTACACTTCAGCAGCCTCAGCCAAACGTATTATCTGAGTTGGAGTTGTGTTTGCAAAACTCATGAATTAGCCCTCTTGCTCAAAGCTTTTTCTTTTGTTTCCAACCAACTCATGGAGTTAACGCGAGTTAGCTAAAGCAATAAGCTAAAGCTGATAAAATTTGGCAGTGACAGCTGCCTTTTCAGCTAGCAAAATCAACGGTTGTTGACTAAAAATAAGAAGCTGCTTTTGTCTGCTTCTGTCTGAAATCAAGAACCCATTGTTTAAAAAACATTACTTAGAATTTCAAGCAGTAAATCAGCCACTTCTCAACATTATAAAATGCATAGGCTTGTGGGCTGTGCTAGAATGGGGTACAGTTTGCTAGTACAGTTCTTCTCTACAGTATAATGATACATATTTAATCCTAGCCAGTAATGCTTTTAGAATAGATTTGCTGTCATTTAGGATGGGAGAATTGTGTTCGCATTTAGAAAAGACAATACTCTCAAGGGGGAATTATAAGCGATGATGCCAATTATCTCAAAATGCCAGATTTCAGCCCAATTAATTGGCAGACAAATTAATCACTACTAATATCAGTAACAGTTAAATTGGTACCATGTGTAGTTCTCCTCACCTCTCTCTCATGTTTCCTGTGATAACCATCTGCTTATCAATAGCATCACACTGGTTGCTATGGAAGCTGAGACATAACCCTCCCCATCTCATGCTGTTGATTTTAAATGTGCAGTAAGAAAAAAAAAATCCACAGAAAAAGTCAGAGAGAAATCCAACACAACAGCATCACACATCACAGCAGCAACCAAGCGTAAGGCCCAACAGGATGCGACGATCTGACAGAGGAGAAATCATCTGGATACTGGATAGGATGATGTCACTGTGTATCTGTATACTAGCAACTGAAAACAAGCACCAAACACTTCTCACAGCAGAGAATGGATAGGAAATGTAGAGAAAGCATAACTGAAAAGGACATTTACAGCTGTCATATCGTCAAAATGTACTTGGTATATTGTCCCAATGTGTAAAATATATGTATTTTATGTCCACAGCTGATGCAGCAAACATGTATCTGGGCAATCAACATCCCTGGAAATAGCACTTTCCTATATTATCCTTTTCAAACTTGGGGGAAAAATACTGAAACTCTCATCAGCTGGTTTCAAATCTGGTCCTTCAGGGCTACTGTAGAGTAGAGAGCCGGGGTGAGTTCGTGGTTAGTTAAGAGTTCCCGTTAGTTGCCCCACTCACCGTGACCGTGGTCTCCTTGTTCTGTTTCCTGGTGGGCGACGTTGATCCCGGGCTCTGCGGAGAGAAGAAGGACGCGCCGTCAAAACCTCCGTCCTCTGTGTCAGACATGACTGCTCAACATACACACACACGCACACAAACACAGCTGTTTTCCTGGCAAGCACTGTGAGAGTCCGTCTCCCTGCTTCTGCCGCTGCTGCTGGTGTATATGTGTGTGTGTTGCTGTGCAGAGTAGGGAGGATAGTTCTGCAGAGCAAAGCAAAGCATGGTTGGCTTTCTCTCTTTGTGTTTGAGTGTGGATGAATGTGTGTTTGTGAGTGGGGGTTTTCTAACACTCTAACACAGAGTAATTTCCAGTGTCCTGAGATAAACCAACATTGTGAGAATATATTAAGGGTATTAGGAAAGAAGTACAAATACAAAGTGAGATGAAAAGTATAAGGTGGCAAAAGCGTGTTTATGTTTTTTTGAATGACGAGGTGTGCGTGCACGAGTGTGAGATGCAGATAAGGAGAGAAATGAGGAGACGGAGTGAATAAGTGGTGGGTGGATCCTGTGTAACTGCACCCTGACTGCCTGGTTAATTATGATCAAGGGAGCAGATACTGTAGGAGGGATTAATCTGCTCCAACTGCCATCAGCCTCACCATTAATAATAAGGGCAAAAGAGAGAGAGAGAGTTTTATCATCTGACATGTGGAAACACTACATCATGCATCAGTATCACCGAACACAGGCTGTGTATTATCTGTGACTTATTTTTATGACTGTATAACAATGCTATAAGTAGAGCTGGGAATTGGACCTGAAAGGAGCACCAATTAATATTTTTATATGTACAATGGATCAATTGAAAACATGTAACATAAAGGAGGAAAATTCACTATCACTCTCTGAACATTTTCAGTTAGGGGTGTACTCACTTTTGTTGCCAGCGGTTTAGACATTAATGGCTGTGTGATGTGTAATTTTGAGGGGACAGTAAATTTACACTGTTACAAGTTGCAAACTCACTACTTTACATTGTAGCAAAGTGCCATTTCTTCAGTGTTGTCAAATGAAAAGATACAATCAAATATTTACAAAAATGTCAGGGGTGTACTCACTTTTGTGAGATATTGTATGGACTGTGCACTACCAGCCCAGCACCAAACAGCAGACATATAAACTCAGTGACTGGCTGGTGAACATAGTGGAGCATTAAGCAGCTAAAGAGCCACATATTTTTTGGGGTTGATGGAAATCAAAACATAGCTAAAAGGAGAGAGAATATTGGAACTAAATATGTCAGGTAGCTGTAAAAAAAAAAAAAAAAAACATCTGCAAATGAGTGCTAATATTGCTTTGCGTCTGTATATGGAAACTCTTTGCTAACATGGCCATATCAACTTTAGAAGGCCCCAATGTGTGAAATGCCAAAAATGTATTATTGCAGCTTCAAACGCTTTTTTAGCACAGAAAAAAATATTTTTACGATCAAAAAAAAGCAACAAAACCTAGACCTAGTTAAAAGACACTCTACAGCTCTCCTCTGAACCTCTAAAGTCTGAGACTGTGGGCCTCCCCCAGACATAGCTTGTCTATGCCTTTGGGATAAACACTTGACAAAACACACTTAACAATTGACAACTTCAAGAACCCAAATACATTTGTTAGAAAGTGGGTTTAATTGTAAAATTCCCCAAAACTACTGTATCTCTGAACTCTTTTTTTAACCAAATCACACACATTTGAGCTATTCTATGTGATCTCCTTTTGATAACTTATTTAGAAATTAATGTGATATTTTCTGACTTTCTTTCACAGAGTCTCCCCTGAAACAGTTTAGAGCCCCCCTGGGGAGCCCCACCTCCCACTTTGAAAATCTCTACACTAAACATTTGATTGGAAGAAGTGAAATATGGTGGTCAAACTCAAAACAAGGCTGTTCTTGTCTTCTTTCTTTTTCTTTATTTTCAAGTTTTGAAGTTTCATCTAGAACTGCTATACATTCATTCCAATATCAAAGTTGAAAAATGTGGCAACAACTTGCTAAATAAGTGAGATACAATTAATGATGATTTATGAATTATTATTATCTGATCCAATTAACAAAGTATTTATTTCAAAATGACTTTGATTCAGACTCAGGGGACCTTTGTTGCATGACAGTCAAATGAAGGCAAAAAAATCATGGCCAGCATATGTTTTCGTGCATGAGAAATGATGTGATTTTAAAAAAAAAGGAAGTAGAATGACAAATTTATGGCTCATTGGAAACTTTGCTTACTCAACAAAATGCTGCTGGTGTGGATCATGTCAAGGAACAGGAATAGCAATGATCAGACAGCTTTACCTGTGGCTCTGTACTGCTCTTCCTAACCAGACTGTTGTGTGAATGCTCCACATGATGCAAGGGACTTCCACCTGAGTGAAATCCATTCACTGGAGAGAAATGAAAAGAGGAGGGAGAGATCAAGACAGACAGAGAGAAATAAATTTCATTAGAACTTTGGTGTCTGCAGATGTGTGCTCTGAATGTGTGTTGGTCCAGGGAGAATTCACTTATCTTTAGTCAAACCAAGCCAGTGCTGAACTGTCTTTACATGTTTGTAGCTTCATAAATGTCTTTAATGGGGCGAGTACAGATAGGCAAAAAGACTGGGTTGTGCTAGTTATACAGAAATCCATCACTAAGTTTGAGTGTAAAGTCCTTTCTAATTTCTTCGTGGTTGCTAGGTAGTTTCAAACTAGTGACTTAGAAAATTGGGTTGCACCATTAAAACGTAATGAATGTTGTAGCTAGCAAACACCATAGCAATCTGTGTAAATTATTATACTATAAACACACAGTTGTGGTAGTATCATTTTCTGCAGTGCTTTGTAAAGAACTTTTCTATATGTGAAGAAATATGTGTTTCAGAGTTAGTTATATTCACGCAGTTTAGAATGAGATGGGACAATTATGCTAACCGTCATTGTGCTAATGCTAATGTTAGCTTAAAGTTTGGTAATTTGAGGAATAATTTATTATTTGTACGAGGTGATTTTTAATTTTCCCATTTTACATCATTATTACACACATATTAGATTTAACATTTTGATCAAGTGCTGGTCGAATATGTCGACCATATTCCATATTACCTCCTTTACTCTTTCAAGTAAACAGTCATATTTGCAAGCTAGTTTGATTTGTTAATTCAGTTATTGAACAGTTACATATGAGTCATCTACTCATCTCTACAAAACGACTGTGTTTTTTGATTTAATCCATAAATCAATAATTATTTTATTTAAAAAATGTCATTTAATTCAGTAAATCTACACTTAGTAAACAGTTCGTTTTTAATAAGCAAGTTGGAACTTGTGATCAGCTGATTCAATGAGATCCTTAGCTTAAAAGAAAAGTATCAAGAATATTATTCACAAGGCCAACACAAGCAAGCATTTTTCTATAAATTTACCATGACTTTAAAATGACCTAAGTATGTGAGAGATATTTACCGGTATGTTTGGTTTGAGTTTAACTCAGAAGTTGTTTATGATAGAAGTTCTACAAATGAATGAGGGCTGCTCCGAGCATTTGAGCTGAAGACATCTCACAAACCTTACTGGCTCTCTCTGTTTATCTGCCTTTAGGGGGCAGGGCCAAAAGAAAGACAGTGGAGGCCTTAGTTCTGCAGTTGAGGCTACAGATAAAATTAGTCACAGGAAGTGTCTGTGTGTATGTGTTCAGTGTGCATGAGCGGGTGCTTTGTGCAAACTGTGGAAATTTAGGTGAATTCATAGCCCAAGGGCACTAAAACTTGAGGAAGCAATAAAGACTTCAAATGGACAGCGATGGATTTGTAGTACCTGCTGGCAGGGAGTTCTTGTGTCGGAGGGAGGTCTTGGGGGTCCCAGGTGCACTGGACGGTCTCTCCCATGTCGTCTCTGAGAATTCAGCAGAGGGAAAGAAAGACAGTGACATTAGGAGAGCAGTATCGGCTATCATTTTTGTTTCGTCATTTTGTTAACGGTGTTGGATTTGTTTGTGGGTAACAATAGAAGAAGTGATTCCATCCATTGGTGCATCGTTGGCGCTTGTTGCAGTCAGCAGTTCCACTAAGGACAGATCTTACAGTTTATACCCTAGCCAATCAGTATCTGCAGACATCATTTTCTGTTGACACATATGTTAGAGATTTCTAAGAGCAGTTAACTTTTGTCGTTAAAATCAGAAAAATGTCAAAGAGTTGTTATTTTTGTAAGTTAACGTACAACACGGTGGTCAAGTCTCATCCACCCCGTCCCCATTTTTGTACCTATTTTTCAGTTGATATTATTCTTTGTAGCTAGATAGCTGGCTAGCAATTCTAAAGAGCATTCAATCAATGTGTTAAGTATCAAATACTGATATTTGTGTTTTTAGGTTAATGCAAATAATGAAGTAAACCCCCACAAACCTCAGCATGTGACTGCAAACTGTAGAATGGAAACTCATTGTGAAAGTGGCCGCCGTTGTGGCTAAAAGTTAGCTAAAAAAGTTAGCATAAAAATTCTCTGAAGGTCTTAGTGTAGGGACATGGAGTTGCTGTGGACTGTTCTCCACTCATATTTTCCCTCATTTGTGGTCTTAGATCGGGAGGAGGAGGGTAAATCAAGGGTGAAAATCAATGAATAAGCCAGTTAAATTTGCCAGTTGATATCTAAACAAGCACTTTTTTAGAAAGATGTTGCTCTGCTAGCTAGTAACAAGCTAATGGTCAAGTCCACATGACAGTATGTCGCCTATGAGTAAGAATAATAATAAGCAATGGATTTCAAAAAATATTTTTTGTGTTAACGTGACTGCCATGAGAGAGACCTGAAGTTGTTTTCACAAGCTTTCCCGCTTGTGGCTTATTGGGTTCAGTGTGCCCAAATGTGGATTTTGTGGCTCCAGTATCCACCAAAAACTACAATATAAAATTATTTGATCACATCATGAGCAGAATTAGAAAACAATCCCATGGTGGAAAGCCTTAATTTTTAAATACTAGTCATGGGTGGAAGAGTAGGTTAGTGGTTACAGAGAATGTACTGTGCTGTCAACAGCCATGTGCCACATTCACTTCGGTCATTTTAAGTGACTGGATAAATCATGTTGCTGTATCAATCATCTGTTGTCTTTTACAGCAAAGCCAACTGAAAACAAGTACAAGCTTTTAGCCAAATACAAGGGAACATTTAATTTGATAGGTTTAGGAAGGTTAACTGAGCTCCATAGAAGCACTGATTCTTTTTCATCATCTGTCCTCATTTGACCTCTACTGGTAAAGATGCTGGAAAATGAGGTTATAAAGCATGACAGACAGAGACACTAATAAACTCCCTTTGATTTTTGCTCCCATATGTCCATTCTCACCACAGCCCTTAGCTCAATTAGCCCTTTACTGTCAGCATAGAAAGAAAAGGCACGGACATGTAAAGAGCTCTTATTTCATTTGGGTCTTTTTGGCTGGCTCTGCTCTATTTGGCGCCGCTTACCAGAGGAGACAACTGAGCCAAGCCCATCAGCTCAAATGACACGCATGGAGGGGATAACTGGCAGGAGGCTTATGGAGAGAGGCTGTGCCTTCATGTTTGATGCACAACACCAGCTCACAACCTTTAGTCATTTGCTCGGATGCCTCAATTTCTCTCTGTTAGCTTGTCATAAACAAATCAATACTTTGAGAAATATAGGATATTAGTGCAGGAAATTGTAGCATGATATATTTTTCTCAGGGAAATGTTATTCTGACTGTCTACCTTTATCAAAGGGGTAGATAGCAGTCAAAATCCAGTTTGCCAGATTCATAGCCAGGAATATATATGTATATATTATTATTAGTAGTAGTAGTATTTTTATTTTTATTTTTTTTACAAATGGCTACGTAAAATGACGTGTAAAACCCACATATTTACTATAATATTTGACACCTGAGTGGAACAAGTTTCTAGGCAACTGGTAGATGCAGAGTGCTCATAATTTCCATCAAACAGGTGAGATTTCAGACTTGGCACCTGCCAGATTCATACTCCGAGATACAGTATGCAGCAGAAGTAATTCTCATCAGCTGCCTTGTCACAGACAAGCTGAAGTCTAAAAAAGTTGTCAATCACTCTAAATTGCGTTGATTGTGGAATATAAACCCGAGGCAGTTCCGTTTACCCACTTTCCCATTTGAGGAATAGTTCATCCGCCCTTTTCATGCCTGTCATGGATCTCAATGTTGTGAATTCATGATATCAGTGATAGTGTATGTAGCATGTAATGATTCAAGCTGGATGAGGATCAACCATCTTTTATGAAAATATATCAATTAATGCTTTTCTGATTCACCGTCAGTCACAACCACATATTCATCTCGCATACATTACTGGTTCAGAGTACAGCAGCAACTCAGTGGCTGTGGTGTAGCAGATGTGTATAAGTGAATGTATGAATGAAACATTGTCAACAGCAGTTCAAAAAACAAAAACACCCCAGCTTCAGTCAACCACGCCACATGAGATGCGAGACATCCTTGATTCTAAACGGGGAGAAGGAGAAATGGCCTAGTTAGCTATGACACTGCTATATTTTATTCATAACCACATGACATTGGTCCTTGATGCATTCGCTACCTCCTGTCTCTGGTTTTTATCAATCACAGCCCATTCACACCCTGTATTATCCCAAAGAGGAAACACCCGTGACAGACAGCGCTTAAGGGATCTCCTCTCAACAAAAAACAAACACAGAAAAAGCAGAAGATGTAGCTATTGTGGAAGCAGTTGCATAAGACTATGTAAAGTCTCTGAGTGGGCATACTAGTATGAGTTTGACAGTGGCATAGAGATGCTATGCAAGCAAACCTCTACTGGACACAAGCCAAAGACAGTGGTATTTAACAATATGGACCACTATTTTCACAAACTGAACAATGTTGACATTTACAGGAAATAGACCTACA
The DNA here is from genome assembly GCA_029875015.1 of Lepomis gibbosus. Classification (NCBI taxonomy): domain Eukaryota; kingdom Metazoa; phylum Chordata; class Actinopteri; order Centrarchiformes; family Centrarchidae; genus Lepomis; species Lepomis gibbosus. Next base: position 4,481 of record JAPMOB010220282.1, on the reverse strand, counting down.
GAACGTCTGGGTTCTGCTCCAGGGGAAAGAAAACCACATTGACATTTGTCAATATAAATTCACAGTGCCAGGACAAATAGGGCTGCAGATATTAATACCTTTAAAATATGACTTTAGAAGAAAATGTGGGTCAATAACCTGAAAAAAAGAAACTTTACAGTGGGTGCACTGCAATGCACCCACTGTAAAGTGGAAGCTGTTGTTTTTGGGATGCTAACAAGTTACTGCTTATATAATTTTGTTAAAATCAAATATGAAAAGTGAACCCTTGAACATTTTACACTTCTTTAGAAAGATTACAGAAACAGAAGCTAGTGGAAGAGCAGCTAGCCTGAAAGTGGAGTCAGGACTCTCTATGTTCTCCAGCTCACTAGCTAATGTATTTAGCCTGTAAACAAACTTTAGTACTGTACTTTTCCCCCAGTGAAAGATTGGGACATGTGTTTATGCTTATATTGTGGATAAGAAAAATACATTAGATTAGATTTGATTCACTTTAAATGGCCACGTGGCCAAAAGAGCCACAGACATGAATCACATCTCCAGTAACTTTCTAAACTAGCACTCAATTAGCTAGAAAGCTAATGTGGGTTTTGCTTCAACGTCTGTGGCTCTTTGTGATTTGTGGGGCAGGCTGCTCTTTGGCTCTGAGAGGAAGGACACGTAAATGCTGTATGCAAATATAGGTTAAAATTAAATTAGTCGATTTGCTCTACAGAATTTAAATAACTCATTAAACTTGAACATTTTAAATACAAATGTCTCTCTTTCGATTATGTTGGGGGGTTTTTTCCCCAAAGAAGAGCACAGGATATACTTTACAGGGAAGATCTATCTCAGCAGGTAAAAATAATACTATTTTATTTCAGATGGATTTCTTGAAGCCAAATGAGATGTTTTTAGTTTAGTTTGAATCGAACGTCACTGCTAAATACCTGATATCTGAGGGGACTGTCTGTCTGCTGTAAATCTACAGTATATGAGTGTTGGGACTGTTAAGTTTTTGGGTTGGTGTGTTTATAAAGCTGCACACTGGCCAGGCTGGGATGAGTGGAGAGTCTTAGGAGACGGCTGGTATAGACCGCAGCACCCTGCACCGCTGCACCCAGCAACACAGGAAGGCAAACCTAGAAAAAAAACAAGCTCTGACACAAGGACATGCTGCCCCCACCCACGCACACAGAAATGTTACTATGGCAATGCTGAAACACAAACATACACATAAACACACACACACACACGCAGGACAGTATCTAATCAAGCTGAACTTTAGTGTAACAAAGAGGAGGTCCAGCAAAAATAGCTGAGCTGCTATAAATACTGATTGTTTCAGGAAAAATGTTATCAGATGTGTTTGTTGGGAAACAGTTCCTGCGGTGGTGAATTTGAAAGAACCGCAGGCCCGTAGTACATTGATTGTGTGTTAGGACTGAGCTTCATTTAGTCATTGTGCAGTGAAGACACAGAAAATAAGTCCTGGAGGTTTTCTGTGCCCTCAGAGACCAGTTTCTAACAACCACAGCAACAATATTGCTTTCTTTATGAGCCAGGCTACAGACGCTGCTAGTGTGGGGGTTTTTTTCTACGCAAAAAGTTATGAAAATTTAATTTCTCTCTTAGGAAATATTGCGGAACTCTTTTGTTCCAGCACGCCACTCTTGTCATTTCTGACTCTGTCCCTCTGGAATATGATGCGTGTTACTACTAAAGATAAGCCTCCAAACCCTGTCACATGAAGACAAAACAGATCTGTCGAATTCCCACAGGAATAAGATGGAGACCGAGGGGGAAGAGTCAAACGTTTTGAGTTTATTTTAACTGTTAAAGCACCTAATAATGCCCAAAGAGTCTTGTTTGTTTCCAATGTTTTGACGTTTAGCATTTAGCATTTAATTTTAGCAAAAGAGAAAAGGAGGGGAGGAAAAGGAGGAGCGACTCCCCTGGTCTCGTGGCTGGGTGGAGCCCTCGGCTAATTCTAGATCCCTTCTCACAGCAACAATCTGACCACTGCAACCATGAGCAGAGATGTACATGATGTGAACAGCCCTGATGCAAAGCTGGTTACGCTCTTAAGTGGCTGCTAAGCCACAACTCGAACTGTGAACTGTGATTGGGCCTCGTGCTCGTTCCAACTGATGAGTTCGTTAACCGAGCGTAGGTAATTTAGGTGCTTTCCAAGCTGTAGTGCAGCTCCTTTTGGTCTAATTTGGTTTGTGTCCACACGGACTTATTACAAACAAACCAAAAGCTGTATGGCTGAAGTCATATTGACGGTAGGGAGGGAAGGTAAGGGATTTAGTCATTAGAGAGATTTGGTGATGGCATAATCAGCGCTATATTCATATGAAAGACAGCAAGTCATGCGGCTCAAAAAATCGAACGTTAGCCAAGATTATAATTACATCATATTGTATATAAATAGTAACAAACAGATATAGATATATTTTGTACTTTAATATTGTGGATGGATAGAAACTGGTGGTTGCTACGTTTTCACCCACTTTCTATGTGAGGGAAAATCCCCCGCTGGAGTGCTGACACGTATGTTACCACGTTACCATGGTTACTAAATTATTTTTGTATAAAAATAGGTAATACATCTTTACAGAGAACACTTTCTTAAGAAGTCATGATATGCAGATAGATAAGTTTAGCTTTTCACTTCACGCTGAGATAACACATCTACTTTCACACAATCTTGTGATTGGTCTGCTTTGTTTTCACACCACAAATGAGCTGCACCGCACTTCAACAGGAAGCAAAGTCAATCCCTCTTTGACTCAGTCCAGTTGTTAAGTGCGTGCCAGTTCAATAGGCCGCTCGGTATGGACTTTAAGAGAATTCATGGCATTTTCTGTTAGCAGCATGGTAGAAAGTAGCTAGCTCTACTTTCAGCTAACAAACCCACAATGTGTGTCCTTTTATAAATGCAAAAATGACAATGACAACTGTGTATCTACAGCTGTCAGTGATGGCGCAAAATGATGATGATGTCTGAAATCTCTAATTATCACTTACAGCGTAAACAACTCAGTCTGTGTTAGACTGGGAGCAGTGAATGAGGGAATGGAGAGCTGGAGAGTCCAAAATGGAGGAAGCTTATTAGCTGTGGCCCCATCCAGTTTTCTTTAACAGTGTTGCTCCACAGAAGGGGCATGGTTTGCAGACAGTTATGAGACAGGAGTTGGTGATACAATAAATTTTTTTAATAAACTTTGCGAGCGGCCTGAGCTAACACGCTTGCTAACCGCCCACGCTCGCTAGCTCAGGCAGCTTTTTTCCCCTTCTTCTCTTATTAAATAAACCTGAGAACAAAATGCCAGGAGCAAATAAACAGAACAACACAGGGAAAGTAGAAAGAAGCTGACTAGCACCAGTATGTTCCGGCTGGCTGACGTGATGGCCCTTCGCTCGCCATCTAGCCCCTTCAAGTAATCGCAATTTCACCAAGCATTTGAACCAAATATTTTGCAAAGACACGGATGAATTGACGTTGTGGTGTGACCAGGTCTGAAGAATACAAAAATGTTCTTACATGAGACCCATAGTTACTCTGTCTGTTTGTCTGGTAGGCACAGCGTGTGACAAACCTGGCTCTAACCTTTATTACATCCTGAGGTCAAAGGCACATGAGAGTTCCCGAGACCAGATATTAGTATCATCAGTCAGGTTTTACGGTCAGGTCACCCAGGGATAGTAAAAGCAGGCCATGTTGCTATGTCTGCGGAACAGAGGAGGGTATTAAGCTGTCTCCACCCTAGTGTGTGTGTGTGTGTGTGTGTGAATGTGCATGTTCAGGGAGACACTGAGTGGTGATTGTGTTGACAGAAACAAGGCGCTATCAGCAGTATCAGTTCTTCTACGCCCTCTGTCTCTCACTGGTACCATCGCTGCAGTAGAGACAGACGCTGTACGTTTAACCCGATTACTGACAGATGAAATCGGGTGTCATTGTTATGAATGAATACAAGCTCCTTGATGAAACATTTTTAATGAAAAACACTGCTTTATTTTCAGCCTAAAGTGTAGCTGGGAGCAAGGCAAGAAATCTTTTTCTGCAAAGAGACAGATTAAACCTGGAAAATGAACGTTTTTGAGCACATCTTCTTGAGACAAGACAACAAGAACAAATCTACGGTATGGTGTTACCTCCGGAGTCTGAAGAGTCATCCTCAAGTTTTAAGTTTTTGTTGAAAACATTTCAATCACTATGATAAAAAGGAATCATAGAGCAGCCCTAGCAAATCACAGTATTGCCATTTGTAGCTGGCAAGTGCAAAAAAGCCCAATGAGCACGACAAACTGCACTGTATGCAAAGACATGACCTGTTCAACAATATGTGGACAATGTGCTGATCTACGTGATCTAGACCAGGGGTTCCCAAAACTTTCAGACTTTTTCCCAAAGTAACGGTGCAAGTGACTTGCGACCCCCCACTATAAACGTATATAAACATTGCGCGCAACCGCGCACGCACTAT
>JAPMOB010220280.1:0-37623 GCA_029875015.1 Lepomis gibbosus | reverse complement strand
ATGTATGGACTTATCTAACTCTGGGGGATAAGGTGAATAGGCTAAAGTCCCAAAAAGTCGGAGTGTTCCTTTAAGCTAATAAAACAAGCTACTGATTAGGCCTACTGAATTATAGGCATTTACGTTTTTAGATTTAGAATTGTCACCTGTTTCCCTTTTTATAAATAAAGAGATTTCCAGCATTAACTGGTGTAGAAAATGTCACTAGAATGCAGGAAAGTAAGTGTTTAATGCTCAAAATCTTCTAGTGGATGACACCCAGACCCCCCACTCACATATTTTACCATTGAATATTTCTTCAAAATAGTGTTAAAATATTTTCTCGACTTGTGTTCATGACCCCAATATTGTGCATGGTCACGTCTCGTGAGTTAAGCGTATCGTCACACCCCTAATCTGTCGCCACCACTTTTCAAGACAGCAAGTGACGCCCTTGAATGAAATGTTCAACAATTATATATGGTTGTAATGTTTGGGTGTCAAAATATTTCTAAAGAAAAACAACAAAGTCAGATTCCATGACAATGAGAAACTTCAATTTTCTATTGTGGCAGACTGACAATATCTAGTGTCCTCTCACCTTTGGCAGGTATTTGGATCAAACCCAGACGAACATCCAGGATGAGGGAGAAGAGGGCTGACTTTGTGGCGGGATGTCTGGGAGGAAGGGTAATCGCAGCTGGTGGTTTAGGTCAGCATCTACATTCTTTCCCACCTCTTTTTCAGAGTGTTCTTTTCTGTGAATTAAAATACAGTGCTGTGCCTTGACCTATAAAGGAAGGAAAGGGGACAGAACAACAACCCAGGTAATCTTGTAACTGATTTCCAATGTTGCAGTGTATCAACCTATTTAACTGTAGAAAGTAAATGGTATGGTGCTTTTAAAAAATGGTATATAATTATATATTCAATTCTTGTGTCAGTAAAGAATATTAAACTAACAAATACAAAAGCTTCCATTTTGTAGTTATACTGATTCACAATGCATGATGTATATGTAATCAATGGCAAGTAATCTTTTCAGTGTTACGGTTATATGTATAACCTCAGCTGGAGTAAAACCCAGCCTGATGTGTAATTATTGAAATTATACTTTACCGCTTTGTTTTATCTCCTCTACTTTGGAGGTAATTTAAAAAAAGAATGGTCAAAGTCAGTGCAGAGCCTAGAAATCCTGATGTTTAATCCTTATCCTTTTATCCGTATGGACAAATTAAAAAAAAATCTGTATTTCCCATAATGCAGCTCACTAGCATCTTTTATCGAGAGCCTCTTAAAGGACGCTACAAACTACAAGGCAAAGGTCACGTGACCACATGATCCTCCTCCAATGACCTTGGAGGCACAGGAGGGTATAGGACAAAACATACAGCTCATCCTCAAAACAGCTGGGTCCATATTTGGCCGCATAGTATTGTCACAACTGGTGCAAGCAGGGTAGCCAACGTAACATAACATAACTATAAGCAGGGGCGGGCTGGCAATCGGGAAATCTCAAAGCCAGTCCATTCCAGGGTGAAAAGTGTTTATTTTTCAATTTCTAATGTCTTAGGGTACTTTCTGATCTGAGACCGGGCTGGCCAGCTGGCCAGACCAACACATTCTCATCTCAGGGCATCAATTACTGACGCTTTCAGAAAGTGTGACAAACCATATTTATTTGATGCAAATGGTACCCTTCAGCGTCTGCACGAGACGCCGCCGTTCTGCTAATATTTGGTGGGCAGGTAGGAGGAGAAGGAGAATGGAACTAGAACAAAAAACAGTGACAGGTACAAAGACAGTATGCATGGCTGAGTAAGCAATCATGTTTATCATAGGTAGAATTAGAAAATGGATTATTTAAGTCATATTTAATACTGATGTTATTCTTCTCATGCACAATAGCTGTACAATCAGTACAAGCAGAGACAGCCTGGGTCCAACACAAGGTAAGCTCAGCCAGGGAGAGTTGAAGGTGAGGGCTTTGATTTTTATGCACACTCACTCATACACACACACACACACTCAAGACAACTTGCTGAAGTTCAAACCGAACATCAGAATGAGGAAAAAAGAGGATTTAAGTGACTATGAACGTAGCATTGTTGTTGATGCCAGACGAGCTGGTCTGAGTATTTTAGAAACTGCTGATCTATTGGGATTTTCACGCACAGCCATCTCTATGGTTTAACCGAGAATGGTCCCGAAAAACAGAAAATATCCAGTGAGCGGCAGTTGAGTGGACCAAAATGCCTTGTTGATGTCAGAGGTCAGATGAGAATGGGCAGACTTGTTCGAGATGACAGAAAGGCAACAGTAACTCTAATAACCACTTGTTACAACCAAGGCAGAGTACCATCTTTGAACGCACAACACGTTGAACTTTGAAGCAGATGGGCTACGGCAGCAGAAGACCACACCAGATGCACCTCCTGTCAGCTAAGAACAGGAAGCTAAGACTACAATTCAAACAGGCTCACCAAAATTGGACAAGAGATGATTAGAAAAACGTTGCGTTGAGTCTTGAATTCAGCTGCGACATTCGGATGCTAGGGTCAGAATTTGGCATAAACAAGACGAAAACATGGGTCCATCCTGCCTTGTATCAATGGGCAGACTGGTTCGAGACGACAGAAAGGCAACAGTAGATCTGCTTATGTCACATAAAGTCATATTTCTTTTAACTCATCGGCAGCCTTGTTAAGTGAGTGGAGTATTTGTAGCCTAAATAAATGTTTCAACACAAGTGGTATGCATTTGGTTTACTCTCTTTTCAAACGAGGGAATCCAAATTATACCTGGATCATCCAGTGCATCACTACTCAGGAGGTATGTGCCTTCCTGCAGATCACTTATAAAGGAGTGGAGCGCCGGTGCCCTCTTTCCTTTCACGTTGTCTGTATGTGCGTTTTTTACCCAGCCAAACATGCTTTAGCTTTAGCTTCACCAAAACGAACGTCATTGTCACAATGAGTTAAATTTGTTTTTTGTTGCTTTTCTGTCACAATTTGCCTTCTTTTCTTCAGGCAGTCAGTACGTTTTAATTTTAATGAGGGGTGTTTCACTGACCATTTATAGGCAACTATGGGCGTTTAAAGGGTCAAACAAGGCTTACATGAGCTACATTTCAAGTTTGAGATTTATAAAGGGAAATCGGAGTAGGACGTGCATTTGCACTGTTCTATAAATCAGAATAGTTTTATGCGTGCACACTTCCTGTGTTCTGTACGTTGGCGACCTTTAGGAGTCTTTTTTACATACAGTTTTATAAATGAGACCCATGGTCTTGTTCAGTGCAGTGGTGACTTGCTTATACAAACTGAGAAGTCAGGTGTGATCCTAAAATTTGATGAAGGTCTTTTCAACATATCTAATCTCTTTATATCACAAACACACTATGGGTGCTTGCATGAAAGGCCTCTCCGTCTCAAAGTCACGGGCTGAATTTCAGTCCCAGTACATCCCTGACTATCAGATAAGGAATAAATTAAGTAAATTAGTATAAATGGTGAGTAGCTGATACTGGGATCAGTTGCAGGTGAGGAGAGTAAGCCAGGTAACTGCAGGGCTGATGAGAGAAGTGGGAATAGGTGTGTAGATGGGTGGGGTCAGGTTATGGGGAAAGAAGGGAAAGTCCGAGGACATCAGGTGGACAGCTTTAAGATGACAGGTCTGAGGAGTTTAAAGATAGGGACAGATAGAGAGAATAATGCAGAGGCCTGGGATTGAGAGTGTGTGGCTGCAGGAAGAGAAGCAAACAAATATTGTGAAGGGCAGTGCAGGCCAACCTTTGGTTCATATGACACTTGCTTAGTTAACACCCACCGTTACTAGGTATCTCAAAATATATTCAATACAATTCATCTGATAATAAATGGGCTCACCACATAAACTTCCATCCATCCATTGACAACTAGGGCTGCAATTATTCAAATTTTAATTATGATTTCAACTTCTAAAGAATATTAAAACAAGTTAATCAAAATCAAACTATTATTGTGCCACATGCTCTTTCGCAATGACACTCGTTTTGTGTCACAGCTATGCCCCCTGTCCCTCCCTTAAAATTCAAACTCCCTCTCAGTAGTTCAGTGCAAGCCAACATGATGGTTTTATAACTGGTACAACTTGTTACCATTGTTATCTTAAGCCTTTGGGATTCTACACTGCAGAAATTAGCCTAGTGGCTAGCAGACTTTTCCTCTACCCTCAGTTCAACAATTTACTAAACCCAGTGGGCCTTTGTGTTAATAATATTCAATTACTTTTTCTTATTTCATGGGCTATTCGGGAATATGTGCAATCATTTAAAGAAATTAAGCATTTAATTTTAAAAGTTAAATAAATGCATGATGTTTCCTCAGTAAATATAAATTAATCATGTTAATAATCGCAATCTTAATTATGACCAAAATAATCTTGATTATGATTTTTGCCGTAATTGAGCATCCCTATTGTCAGCCGCTTATCCTGTGTACAGGGTCGCATGGGGTGCAATCGCAGCTGGCATTGGGCGAGAGGCCCACTTAAATATACCAAAATTAATTTTCCATTAACTTTCACTTTTCTCCCTGACTGAGCTACATTTGTTAAAGTAAATATAGTGTGAGAGAGACTGAGCGATGCTACAAATTAATCAGAGGTCTGCTTTTGTCCTTCATAACATGCTTGTTAAGCAGATATTGACTCTCTTTTCTTTTCTCTCAGCAAGATTACACACACATTGGGTATACATATGATACACACAAAGTGGTGTAACCCCCGAAGCCATGAATGAAAAATAAGAATGAAATGGATGTGTGTGCTTGTGAGTAGGTGTGTGTGCGCTTGTGTTTGCTAACGTGCAAAATGACAGAGTGAGGGAGAGTGGGAGGAAAAGAGGTAGATATGTTATATTTTCTCTGTGTGAGTGTCAGCTGTGAGTCTGGCTGGCCATCTAATCCACTGGGATATTTTGGGCTTGTGAGTCATAGCTGGTTTATGGCACATTTCCAACCCTGTGCCTTTTGACTTGGGAAATAAAAGAGAAAGATACATCCACAAGACCAAATAGCATATATTAGGCAGTTATAAACAAGTTAGGATGAACAGTTAGGATAGTCTAGATACCGGGGGATGGTTAACATCATATTTGCATAAGTTATACATATGTACAGTATAAATGACCTCACCTGATTAAAAAGCAGTGTTATTCTGCACTTTTTATAGAGTTGTTCAAGGCTTTTGATAACTGTTGATTGCAATAAATAAGTTGCTTTCCATTGGTTAGATGATTCTACTCACAACTGGTTCAAATAATCTCTCTAAATGGCTGATAAAGGTATCCCACAAGGATCAATATTGGGCCCTCAATTATTTACTCTATAGATAAATACACTGGTCAAAACAGTTAAGGAACAGGGAACACTCAGTCATCAAAGTATAACATCATGTCAATTACTGTAAACTTCAGGGACATCAATCTGTGCAAATGAAGTGCACTGGAGAGACATCAGCAGGACAACCTCCAAAAAGGCAATGTTTAGCAGGTGGTGGCCACGATTGCTCTCTCTTTAACCTTCATGACTGATCGTTATCTAGGTTTGTGTTTTGCTAGTGTCCTTGTCACTACTGGTAGCATGTACCTGCAGCCCATTCAGTTTGCACAGGTAATCTAGCTTCTCCAGGATTGCTGTGTCTCCCTGCACAACTACACTCAAGCGCATGTAGATAGATACTAGAAGACAGCCACTTGGAGATCTGGATAGGGCTGAACAAGGCCATCAACCCATCTGCTCCTTAGTGCGAGAAGGAACAGGTGGAGCACTGCCAGAGCCCTACAGAATCACCTCCAGCATGCTACTGGTGTGCATGTTTCCAAACTGACTGTCAGAAACAGACTCCATGAGGGTGGCATGAGGGCCCGACATCCTCTAGTGAGATCTGTATTCATAGCCCAGCACCATGTACCTCAGTTGGCATTAGCCAGAGAATGCCAGAATTGGCAGGTCTGCCATTTACACTGATGCAGTGGACCCTGGATTCATCCTGGTGCAGGATGATGCCTGGTCTCATGCGGCCAGAGCGTGTAGGCAGTTCCTGGAGGACGACGGTATTGATGCCATTGACTGTCACACTCCTCAGTTCTGAATCCAACTGAGAACCTCTGGAATGTTATCTGTGCTTCCAAGGCCGCCAAGTAGCACCGCAGACTGCCCAGGAGCTCACCGATGCCCTGATCCAAGTCTGGGAGGAGTTCCCCCAGGACATCATCCGCCATCTCAACAGGAGCATGCCCAGACATTGTCATGAGGGCAAACAGGAATGTGGGGGCCATACACACATCTGAGTCACATTATGAGTTGCCATGATGGAAGTGATTTCAGTGTGATTTCAGTTTTTCTTTGATTTTTAGTGTGTTTTTGAATCCAGCCCTCAATCAGTCGGTGATTATGGTTTCCATTCCATCATTTTGATCGCAACAAATTATTAGCAATGTGCAATAACAATGTTTTTTTCATTGAGATCTGATGTGTAATTTAAGTGTTCCTTTAATTATTTTGAGCAGCGTATTTATTTTCCAACTAAGCATTGCAATGTCCATTTCTATGCAGATGATACCATCTTGTTTGCAGTTGGGTTTGGCTCTAATGCAAAGGCCAGCATGCAAGATGAGAAAAGTGGTATCGATTGCTATACAATAACAAATAGGGAAAAATCATATCTTAGACTCTTCTTATCTTAAGACTTAAGATAGGAACTTTCTGTAATATCGCCAAAATCAAACTACCGCACCAGTGTGCAGTAGTTTGTTTTGTATTTTTCATAGACTTGTCCTGCTATCTACCAGCACCTCATTGTTGTTGCTGTGCTCGAGGAATGTTTTGTTTTTGTTGCCTTGATATCTAAATTAGAGATATTCAATTTCTTTTGCGGAATCAATTTTTACAGCATTTTAGTCTGTGTGTTAATTTTGATTGAAAAAGCTTAAAGTTGAAATGGACAGATGACTCTTCTATGCTTACTAAATAACTATTAATGATCACTTTCTGCATGGTGAAATGCTGGTCAATGGCAACGTCGGATGCTGGTTTTCTAACAATTTGATATCAGACTTGAAAAGCTGTAAAGAAAAATGAAAAACAACCCCAGGTACCCCTCTCTTATCAAAGCTTTTATTTTGGTAGCTAATCCTCTACATGGCATTACAAATTCAAAAGGCGCTCTGGGGAAGGCCAGCAGATGTCATAAGCCATTAGTACAGCTTTTAAAGGGCTTTGTTTTTCAGTATTGCTGCTCTGTGCTCGAGTATTGTGGTGAAAAATGTAAAAATACAGAAAAACCATTAAAAAAAAATTCAAGCAAATGTAAAATTTGTGTGATTTCATTAGGGGTGTCCCTGAAAAAGGATTTACATAGCCGATTCAGAATTATCCAGGATAGCCTATAGTCTGCTGATAGTCAAATCTGTGTGTGTGTGAGATTACACATCTTGAGAAGCTGCAGAGCTGCAGTCTTTGTTCACTAGTCACTGTAACTTACACTGTACATTTACAGCTAAACTTTTACAGCTAGGCTTTTCTTGACCCATTTCTCTCTGCTCACCTGCCATTCACTAGTGCAGATTTGTGCATGTTCACCAACTCGCTGAGATTATTTCAAGATTATTTGCAGGTTTATTCCAAATACTATTTACAAACCATCTAATATTATTTGCTTGGTTCATCAATGGTGATAAATGATTCCAACATCCCTCAAAGTTAATGCATACCTCTGCACAAAACCGGGATAGCTATTGCTCTTTTTCTCTCTGTCCATGCTTCTACCACATATACGCTATGCCCACAAGAGTTAAGCATTAGCATTATAATTTAAAAAAATATTTATTAAAAGCTTCTTTCTTTTCATTTACGGCATTGTATGTTGATATTTATATCATAACAGGCTGTATATTAAGTTATTAGGGTAAACCTGTAGTTATATGTATAATCAGACATTGAGCTCCCCCATATAGCCAAAACGTTATGATCCCTGTTTTCTAATGGCTCTGCAAAGATTCGACTGTGAGACTGTGAGTCGAATCTGGCTCCTCATCAAATCATCGACTATTTGGGGTCAGCCCTAGTTTCCATGTGCATTTCTCTGTGTATGTGCCTGTTCGAATGACACCAATGTGACAGTCTTCACCACCTTCACCCAATCACCCCGTATCAGTACATCTCTTCTTTGTTGTCTCTTTTTGCACCCCCACCCAGTTTTTAGTTGATGATTAACGCCTGACATCTTGATATCTGCATGTAAATTGTAATTAGATGCAACTCGTCAGAGAAGACCGACTTGAAATGCAATTATGTGCTCAGCCATATCATTACTTTATCAGATTATTTGTCAGACATTTACACACACACATAAACCAAATACACCACTCACATACAGTATACTTTATGTCAAACACACACATAGCTGGTCACATAATACATGCAAACGTGCATGCACAATGTACATTCTTTATAATACTTTGTTTTCTTCAACTCATACTTTGTTTTCTTCAACTCTTCCCTCATGAAACACTTAGGCCTATTACACTTCTGATTCTATGTCATGGTGACAAGTGAAAGCGCAGTTATGGCTCCCTCCTGATTCATTCAGATTCACTAGGGGCCTAGTCTTGATAGTCCAAAATGACTGCCCGGTTACCCAGATGGCTGCCGCGTGGCAGGACTTGCCTATAAAGAGTTTGAGTTACGTGAGTGAAACTATCTGATATTAGTTATCTGTCTCAGTAGTGATTAATCCTGTTTTCAGTGTCTTCCTGCTAATCTTAAGACTGTCTATGCTGAAAGCTCCTGTAGTAGCACAACTTCCCTGGGCTGCAGCTTGTCTCTGACTGTAGGTACACAGCCAGCAGCCTGTTGGGACTGAGCAACAGCTGACCTGAACCCTGCTAAGGCATGGGATGATGGTGTTGAAGCGATCCAGACTTACAATGTGCAGTGTTGTTTGTCATTTTGTCCATAACCAGAGTGCTGGTAGCAGGTGCAGCTACCTCATATCATTTGCTGAATCATGATGACTGTGTGTTGAGCAGCATTTAGACCAGTGAAAACTTAATCTTACACTACACAAACATTAGTTACAAGGAACCTGGAGGAAGCAACCAAGAAGGTCAAGGTTAAGTGGTGTGTATTGCCTGCTAAAAAATGAAAAGTGCTGAAAAGAGGGCACGTTATGACGATTTAAAGCACACATCAAATATCTTCTGTTTGACCATTGTCTGAAAACAGGATCACAGAGGGGTGAACAGAAAAACACTTGTGAGCTTCAAAAACGGTGACACTGAAAACTAGAGACGGAAACAGTAGAGGATGAAATTGATTTTCAAGCTGCAAATTCAAAAGATACAGACTGTATCAGATGCAAAATGACTCAGGCCTCATAAATTGCATGAAATGTCCTGGACTTTATATTTTTAACACAACTGTGGTTGTTGTGGGGTGTTATCATCACAATTTCTGTGAAATTTGGTTCAGACATTTATGTTCCGATAAGGATGAAATGAAATAACCCTCTCCCTTTTCATCTATGTTCAGTGACCAAAAGAAGGATAAAATAGAGTGGGGTGAGAATTATTTCAGAGTCCAGTTCATCCAGTTTTTGCTCTTGTCTATCCGTCTAACACGCCATCTGAATTTGTCTTTTTTTACTTTTCTTTTTTCCCTGTTTCTTCAACTTTTTCAAATATTAGCAAATTTGTGATGAATGTCTGTTTCTGTTTTCATTATAGAAACCGAACATTTGTGGGGGGGTTAGTATTTCAGGGCTCGGCTAGCCTCGTGACTCTAATCGTAGTCTTGTCGTCCAATGTGTGACAAAAAATAATTTAAAAAATCTGTCTATAACAGTGGAAATGTTTTGTGTGGGCTGTGTTCTAGGTTTCAACCATGCTAAAGTCAGCTTTACCTTTTCACTAATACAAGCAGGTCTATGATGGGTCTGTAACATGTGCCGATAGGTGAGCAGCATTATTTAAAAAGGGATAAAATGAGGATACCTTAGAAGAGGATGCCTTTGAAGCTTCAAAGCTGCATACTAATGGTATACATCCATCTATCCATTATACTTATCCCTTGCAGAATCATAACTGTTTAACAGTGTAGGATATCTCATGATGAATAAACTGAACTCCATGTGTCCCTTTAACAAAGGGACAGCAAAATGTCTTTCAAAAATGTAAGTAATTACATAATTAAGTAGTTATGTAATTTTTTGTTTGCTTGTTTTCTGAGGTGTTCCTGTAGAGGTTTCACCACCTTACAAATATTTTTTTTCTAGCTGTAGGCAGGTCCTCTATTTCCTGGAAATCAATGATTTTAATATATGCTATATCCTACACATGTTTTCTGTTTTCCGGTCTGAACAAACTACATACTGTTTACTGTTGTAGAATTGATTGATGATGACAACGCTGTTGTGTCTGTTTGTCTGCAGAAAACATTTAATCTTAGTATTGATACCTTTATTACTTGCAGTCTCAGAGTAAGTCTGTGAAGTGCATCCTGGGAAATTGAGGAAATACAATAAGTAAAAGGTTAGGGACAGTGAGTAAAACACTAGAGAACACGAGATTTAAAAGTTTTACACCAAGATATTAGTATATAGTATGCACTTCATTGCATTGTATTGTACTTTGCTACATTTTAAATGGCATTTGTTAATTTAAAGTAAGCATGTTTGCCCGTGCCTCAACGACAGGACTGACACTGACTCTTGCTGCGGGGAGCCCCATCTGCAGTAGCACGTGGATCATGCGAAAAATCAGGAACGTTGAAGCCCGACATTTCTGATTTTATGCATGATCCCTGATGATGCAGAAAAATAAAAATTAATAAAAATTAATTCTCCTGTAGTTCCAGGTGAAAAGAAGTTTTCATAGTTTGTTAAGAGGCTTTGCTCAAATAAGTCAAAAAGACATCAGTGCGTGACATTGCTAATGTTGTTTAGCACTAGCAACCTGCTGGTAACTAGTTAATTATTATAGTTATTAATTAATTATGCACCTATGATGGGCTTTTTAAATTACTACCTGTTTGAATGTAAATAGTGATATGACTTCATATACAGTCCAGTGATGCCCATTTTCATCGTAAAATCATTCTCAAAACTATAGAATAACAAAGGTCTCTAACATTGTTTTGCGTCATTTGTTTGGCAAAGTCAAACAAACTAAAACCGGAAGCTCAATATGGCTTTGTACCCTTATAAAATGACAAAAGACTGCGATTTAATTAAATAAGTATAAATAAGGTATTAAATCAGTATAAATAAGTTCTTAGGAGGTTAAAAAGTAACGAAGTAATGTTCACTCTGAGCTACTTTTTACTTTTACTTGAGTAGATTTTTATACCAGTAAGTTTACTTAAGTAAAAGTTCATCAAAGTAATCGTACTTTTACTTTTATATATATTTATTGTAGTACTCTTTTCACCTCTGGTATATAGCGCCATAGTGATTCCACTGGAATCACGTGGAGGGTTTTGATGTGTATATGTATTGTGGACCAACTATAAATCAAACGAAAAGGTTAAATCGCTGTGCTGTAGCTCATGTATTGTGTGTGTGACTGAGTGCATAAAGGGAAGCTCTTTCTAGAAGACAGAAAAGAACAGGAGAGACAAAGAAAAATGCAACAGACGTTGCAGAGTTGGAGGGGTGACAGAAGCAGAGGACAGGAATACAATTTGAGACGAGAGGCATCAAGGAGCGAAAGTGAACATGAAATGAGAGCAGGAGTGTTGAAAGGAGGATGTTTAGCAGGGAGGACAGGGGAAAGAATAGTGGAAGTGAACAAAGGAGGAGGATGAAAGATGAGTAGGGGTTAAGAGTGATAAAATTGAAGAAAAATGTTTCTGAGAAAGGATTAGAAATTATAAGAGGAAGAAAAGAAGTGAAGAGGAGAATAAGAAAGATGATTATTTTAAGGACAGAAAAGAGTGAATAATTAACTTAATGGAGAAAGGCAAGACGAGGCAAATGAGATAAGAGCAAAGAAGGATGGAAGCAAGGAGGAGAGGGATGGAGCAGAAGGGAGGAACAGAGGGGCTGCTGGGTGAGTGGCTGGTGAACTGACGTGACGTCTATGGGCCGTGAATCAAAGCGACAACAGGAAGCCTTTGAGCATAAAGAGCAGCATAGAGCATGTTTCTGTGCTACATGCGTATGTGCATGTGTGCAGTCACAGGTGTGGGTACGTACTTGTGTCTTCATGAAAAAATATAAAGGAGCCGAGGCCTGAGCGGCGTCACTTTGTTCTTCCGACAAAATGCTGATAATAGCCCTCCTTAGACGGACGGACGGACGCGCGCACACACACACACACTGACTCACTCACCTGTCTATATCATTTGGGGACTCGCTGTGATGTGGGTCTCCATGGAAATGGCAACAACTTAGTGCTGGCTGATGTATAATGACAGTGAGCATTGCACCTGAGGTGAAAGAGGGGGGAGGGAAAGAAAAATGGAGACCAAAGGACAGCTTAAAAAGGAGAAGAATCCGGTGACGTTTCAGATTGCAGCCAACCCTTCCCCTCACAATCCAGTTCCAAACATGTAAATATAAAGGCTCATTCTAAGGTAGGAAAAAACATATATTTTACACCAAAGAAAACTTACTTATGAATATTATATTCCATTTCTGACAGTATTTCTGCCAATACCCCCCATAGTCTTACACACCTGTCCTTCAACATGTGATAGATGAAATTTAAAATTCTTAAATAAGCTCTCCTGCTTTGTAGTTTTTTTCTGATTCTAAGTTTGTTGCAAACCTCTTGGTGTCAGCCTTCCAGGAGCACATACTAAATCCAGCAACATACAGGAAATTAATATCCTTCAACATTTGCAAATAAATCTAGTTTTTCTCGTTGCATTTCTAAATTATATCAAACAACAGTAATTCAGCCGACAACTTTTACATTAAGGCATTAACATGAAAGCTGTATATTTGCAATGCTTAGCTGCATGATGCCAAAAACGTAAATAAGAGCCAGTAATGTGTTTGTACTGGGAAGTTGATTTACAGACATGTTTTTCATAATGCAAGTCTGTGGAAATTGTGCCAGTAAGCGTTATGTGATGACCTGGAAGTTATAATTGCAAGTTTGGCCAAAATTGGCTTCAAATTGTGCATGTGGTAATTGAAAAATGATTTCCCATCTGGGAAAATTCACATGAACATGGCGGGCAACTTGGTTGATGGCTAGAAATGTTTTAATGGTGTGAAGTCACGTCTTGCATGTACATATTTGCTAAGGTGTCTTTTGCAAAATGGTATTAGGTTTTAACGGTTAGTTTGCTGTCCATGCAGATTGAAGTAGATGACTTAGGAAAGTTATTTATTAGCAATTTTTGCAGTGCAAGAAATATTTTAGTGGTTTCAGGTAATGTAATGTTGCAGTAAAAACAAAAAAATAACTGCAATAGAAAGCTTCAAACTGTTTCAGCATAGTTGGATGACAATTCTAACACTTTTTTTATAATAGCATCTATGTTATTTCCACATTCCAACTTACTGACACATCAAAGTCGGAAGAACGACTTCCCAGCTCAGGAAATGGGACCATTCAAGGAGCATATGAATGCACCAAAAGTCTGGTGCACTTTCTGGGGGCTTGCCCGAATCTCTAACCAAACTGTTGGCCATCGAGCATTGTGGGTAATGTAGGCACCAGGTTTTGACAAGAAAGAAGAATCAGCGGTGTCCTTACAAATGTACATGTGTTCATTAGCTAAGTTCATTACACTGCTAATGCTCAATGCGTTTCACACCTGTGTGTAAGTTTATAGTGACCTGTTTTCCTTTTAGGAGACAAGTTTAAGTTAAAGGTGTGATGAGTACACATTCACAATCCTGAAGTGTCACATTTAATGAGGTGTATGTGTGTGTCTACTATAAAAGCTAAAAATGATACTTGAATGTTTGAGTGAATACCTAGTCACTCTGACAGTGTTAATGTTTGAAAATCATGGAATTCATATCACTGAATTTGATTTAATTCATGTTTGTTAATTTCAAGTTACAAATTCAGATACAAAATTAAAATACCTGTTTATTCAAATTGCTCAGATTCCATAATCTTGATTCATATGTAAAAACATTATTAAAAATATCTGATTTCTCAAATTGGCTCTGTCAAGTATAGACAATAATATTCAAGATGTGAAATACAGACCTGAAAATCTAGGATAAATAAGCAAACAATTGAGCCTGATTGGTTTCAAAATAAAATAAGTAAAATATTTCCCTGCTTTATATACTTAAATTTAAATGTCAACATTAAGTATTCAATAATTATTGATAAAGATTCAGATATAGAAAGAATAGAAAGAATTTGTATGTTTTGAATGAAATATTTCGCTAATGCTGAATTTGACAAATAATGGCTGTCATTCTCCATTTTCCTTTCTGTTTTGCAGGTAATGAACCATCGCCATTGGGCACGGTGGAGAGCTACAACCCGGTGAAGCAGCGCTGGGAGTATGTGGCACCCATGCCCACTGCACGCTGCTCCTCTGCTCTCCTGCAGACAACCAGCATGCTCTTTGTCATTGGCGGAGTTGCCCAGGGACCCAGTAATGCTGTGGAAGCCCTCTGCTTACCTGAAACTGTGTGACACACGCAGACACACTAGCACACACAGAGGAATAAATACAACCCAGTGTTGATATTTTATTCATGTATGTGTATAGACACAAACAAAAAAACATGAATTGGATCCACAGATCGCACTAAGATACTTTTCTGCCTTCATGTCCAACTGATGGATTCCTCTTGAACACTCAGATGTAAAAAAAAAAAAATTCACCTTTGACAAGCATTTTCGAATGGAGGCTGCAGAAACAATTTGTGACAGAGCTGGACGAATTCGAGAGGACATTCAAGCCGAGTGCTGTGACTGGCAAGGACAGAAAACTGACAGCTTTTCTACACTGGGGAAATCAGAGGAAGACAAAAAAAAAGAGCAAAAAAACAGACACACACATAGTGTCTGAAGAAACAACGCGCCTTTGAACTGTTGAGTATTTTTCAGAATTAAAGCAGGGTACTTTTATGGATATTAAAGGAACATAGGGCCATATCTGTTCTCTGCAGCAGCTTTGCTCTCCCGTGCTGCTGCGACAGCAAGCTCTACACTTTTCTATGACCTTAGAAACAACACTTAGTTGAGTTTTAGACAGTGACATTCTGGGACTGTGAATGTCTGTTTTGGTTCTTCTCTTTTTGTTGTAGTGTTGTACATGTACGAAAGTTAGCACTGCTAGCAACTGCTATCCCAGTGTCAACAACAGTGGCCCTTAACATGCGCTCACACTGCAAGCAACTCAAGCAACTGCTAGTCAGAAGCCCATCCATTTTCAACGACCAGTGAAATGTTGGCAGTTGTTGACCACAGTCACTGTGTTTCCTTTATTTCTAGTTACAGATTAAATGGCTGTGGTCGAACTTGTCGGCACCTCGCTTTGCTACGTATCCATCCATCTTTGCCACAACATTAGCAACACAGATGAATCACCAAGCTCAGTCACTCCTTCGTTCTATAGTACAGGGTAGTAGTTGCTCATGGACTGAATGCAGAGTTACTCATACCTGCTGCACTGAAGCATCCAGACCGATAAAACAAATTTCACCGTCAGCTTCCTGACATGTTATATTCCCCCTGAGTTTTATGATTGATAGCAGTACATTGTTTTCTTTTCCTTAACCTAATGACAGCCAGAAGATGAATAAAAAGGGAAGAGCATCTTAAGGTGATGATACCTGGGCAACATTTTGAGGCAATTTTGTTACTCTCTAGATTTAGCAAGGATGATAATTTTTGAAATAGCATGAAATCATACCGTATGTATGGATTACAGTTTTTATTTTTATGATTATGGTGACATTGATTCACTTTTCCCAGGAATGTAATTTGGAAGGGATCTGCCTGTTTGGGTCTAACCCTTTTGGAGTCTTGGGTATTGTCATTATAGTTTATGATAAGAGTTGGCTATTTAAAGGAATTCTTAACCAAAAATCTGTCTTTTGAGTATACAATAGGAAATACCTGTAGGATCAAAGGTTTGTAACTTGCTTCTGTAGCTTGCTCAGGAATGGAGCTGTACTGGTTGGCGGTTAGGTCAGTTTGTAGAGTGGGCACCCCATGTATAAGACTAAGTCCTTACTGAAGCCGCCTAGGTCGCCCCCTATCTCTTTCCCTCATTTCCACAATCTATCCACTGTCCTATCAAATAAAGGCTAAAAATGCTTTAAATAAAGGAATGGGGCTGTAGCTGACTTGCAAAGAAAACAATATAAGATTTCCATATAAACTTCTAATTCAATCCTGCAGCATAGGCCTCTTTTCAACCACTGGTGTACGTGTTGAGGATGTTTCAAACAATTCACCCTTCGCTAAGCCACGCCCTGAATACGCAAGTTGACCAATCACAGCACAGCATAGGACTGGCTCTAACTGAGGTCTGACGGTTTAAAAACAGTAATCCATTGACTCGTATGCAAAAGGTGTAGTTGTGTAGCTTTTTTTTTGCCGAGTTTTTCCAATATATGCTCCAACGCTGTTCCTGGGGCACTTGTAATAATTACATTCACTAAAAAGAGAAGTACAATTTTTCCAAAACCTGAAACAAATCCAGTAAAATGTAGGCTGTGGATTGTTTCTAATGTAATGTTCGTTAGCTACCACTAGTAAACATCCTACTGTATGTAACGTTATAAATCCCTGCTGTTTTGGCTTTTTGATGATTGTAATAGAGAATAGAGACCTGCCCAGCTGTATAGGAACAGTGTTGATCCTTAATATCGTTGTCCTTTGTCTCAATCGTCAGGCGGTGCGGTTGTTCACTTTTACTCTGTGATTGGATAGGCTTTAGCTTCCGTCTTTATTTTTTCACATCAGTTTGGCAGCCTGAAAATAACCTTCAAATGCACAATGCAAACCTCTCTGTCTCCTTCCTGAGACTGCTTTTTTGTTTTTCCAAAAATTAGACAATATTTATCCAGGGAGAGCAGTTATAGACAAAGCCAGCTCCATGTCTGACAGGCCTGACAGTTTGTCGGACTTAGCAACTGTAACTAAGGGGGGGCGTGTTGTTTTGCGAAGGGTCAGATGTTACATTGACCAATAAACTGGTAATTATGCAACCTCCCTCATAGCTTCATAGTGATAGCATGACACAAAAGTAGTGTATTTAGCTGTTAGTTGAAAAATCTTATCAGTTACAAATTACATATCATACATTGGAAAAGGTATTATAGTATTTTAATAATTAGCGATCCACCCATTAACTAAGTCTGCTTATCCTTAAAGGGTAAGCGGGTGGTTTGAGCCAATCTCAGCTGACATTGGGAGAGAGGCGGGGTCACCCTGGACAGGTCACCCGTCAACAGCAAAGTAATTGGTTGCAATACGTTACACAGCCCAGCTCCGACAAAGGTGCCTTTTACCAACTCAAAAGCCTGCACATCCACATGTCACATCATCTGTATCATGTGTATTAAATATTTTTATTTTTCCACAGCCTAAACTTTATGACTGCGCAGAGTACACACATGGGAAGTGTGCCTACTGCACTTGCTCCAGATATCAAAATGGATGCTGGTTTTATAAAGAGGTGGTGTGTGGAGATCCTCTGTTACCCACAATTCTATAATTTGTCTTTGAAAGATTTCAAAATACAAGAATGAAGTTGTATCCATTTTAATTGCTAATGGTCATGCTTTGTCTTCTTGATTTTTATGGTGGTAAACAATATTACGGTGCTTTACCGCCCCCAGTGGACCCCCAATTGTAGGATTGACTGTGACCAGTACAAGTTTGCAGCTGTCCACAGATACGGACGTCACCAAGTAACTGCTGCCCATCACTGTTAGCCATGTGTAAAAATTATGTGCAACATACTGAACATACAGATCAATGGCAACTAATTATGCTGTGGGAGTGCCTTGAAAAGTTTCTGTGGATGTGTAGATATGACTTGAGTTGAAGTGTGCATTTTGCCATGACTCTAGTTCACTATTGAAATCCATTGCTGTGAACTGCTGTGAATCACAAGTGCACACACTTTCGAGAGCCACTTTTTAATCCTACAGTGTATGAGCAATTGATACTCAAACGACAGACTGTTGGAGAAGATTTAGAATGGGCTGCGGTGAGGCTTTGTGTACAAGAGTTAGGGTTTGAAAGATGATGGTATAATCTGCATGGCAGAATGTTTTGTGACCGATAGAGATTGATGAGGACAGAAAACAAAGGAATTAGCCAGTGCAGTGTGGTATGTTGCTGTGTGGCATGGGGCCTCAGTTGGTCTTTCTTATCCGGCCATATTGGTAGTGTTTTTGAATATGCACTTGCCATCAGCCCACCCATTCAGAATTAACATACTGTAACACAAGAGTCGATTCTGACTCAGCCAGTGGAGCAAATGGCCGGACACATACCTATCAACATTACTTCAGCTTCCAGCAAACCTGTAGCTGGTAACGATGACAATGCTGACATAGAAACACTACTTTGGGGACTTTCCAGGGACCCTGGAAAGTCACTCCTTCCTATTGGCTGTATAGGCAGTAGGCCTAGCTAGATTCATGGTGCGATGAAGCAAAATGAATTCCTTTCATTAAACAATGTAAAAGAGCTAGAAGCGATTTCACCATTTAAAAATCACTGAATAGATTTTCGAAGTCTGAGCAGGCACGCCTTTTTGCCCTTTTCTTTTCTCCTAGCCAACAAAATACAGGTAATGATATTTACAATAAGAACATTTTAAATTTCTTTTAATTCACAAGATAAGGTAAGGCATGCTACAAAATGAAGAATGTCCGTGAGACTCGCAGTAGTAAAGAAACTTGAATTAATTAAATTGGTTTGTCAGATATGATTGGATAATTCTGAGTAAGGGTGTATTTTACCACTCTATTAGACAAAAGGTTGGGATGCAAACCTGCACCTTTATTGTGACAATCATCTGCTACATCCAAATTATTTTAAATAACTGAATAAGTATTGCAGGTACATCAGAGTTTAACCACTATCTTCCAATACAGGAAACTCTCTATGAGAGACTCATTTTCATATTCATTCATACAGAGAGGAGAGAGAGAAAAATACTGTAGATATGTTTGTGACACTGTTAAGTACTGCACAGGAAGAAAGCCCTATCTCTAGCCCCAAAATATTGTGTCTCACACAAACACAAACTCACATCCTTTGCACTGCCTTGCCCCATTTCATATATTTTTCTGGTCTGCACCCTGGCAGACCTTGTTAACAGAGCTAGACATCTATTGCTGTGGGAGAGCACTGAAACTGCATGAGCTCAGATGAGATGCCAGTTGTCAGTTGGTTATTTCTGGTGCTGCATTGTGTGCACCTAATTGAGTGTGTTAGGTACAAGTCACACACTCATCACATAAAATGTACGAATGCACACACAAACACACACACACACGCACTCCTGCTTGTATGCAGAGCCAAGTTCAGACCTGCATGCTGAATGCATGCCTGCAAGAGTGCTTGTCTCAGTGTCATTCACTCACTCACATAGTTCTATATGGCAACAATCACAAAAGATTGGAGAGAATACAGAGATCATTCTGACAGAAAACAGCTTTGCTGGTTGGGGACCGTGGCCCTCTACTCCATCCAACACTGATTAGCCTACTTGAATCAACTGCAGTTTGTGAGAGTGTGTGTGTGAGAGAGAGAGAGAAAGAGCGTGCATATTTTTGTCGTGGATAAGATTTGGCAATGTGAGGTTTGCATGTAACTTGTTCATGCAGCACATACACCTAAAAATTAAAAAGGTTACAATACAAAAAGTAATAATTGGCCATGTGTTGCCATTTCATTTTATTTTATTTTTTACAGATACCTCTCTTTCAGTTGACTATTTGGGGTTAATTGGCAACAAGGCTGACCTTACCACACTGGATCTTAAAGCAGATTTTTTTTGCCACTTGAGGGCAGCAGCTTAAGCTGTAAACACAACACTGCTGCTCCACAACTAGAGCAACTTTATCATTCATTTAGAGTTGTTCTCCGGTCTCTACTAGCTCCTGATGAAAATATCTGGCTCTTTAGCTACTAAATCCTCCTCTATTTTCACCAGCTTACGTTGTCTGCCTGCTGTCTGGTGCTGGACAGGTAATTGAAAGTAAAGATGTAGACCGTAAAAGTCAAAACAGTAAGCTGAACGATGCTGTATAGAGCTTAGGGAACTGCAGAGTTGAGTCAGGTGTGTCACTACGACCGAACCCTGTTACATTTTGCATAGTAATTTGACCTATTATTGTATATATTAATATATAAAATGAAAGCTGCATTAATTAATTTTTTCTCCACCCACTCTACAACAAGCTGAAAGCACAACATCTGACATATTATCACCTTATAACTTCATTGCATATGTGCTAGGATATAGTTGACACAGCAGACACAAGCATTAGCATAGTGAAAGAAAAATTATTTTATCTCGTTTTTTTCTCCACCAACCCCTGAGAAAAATATATAAGCTTTCTAGATCTAAACGGAAATTTGCAGCTCTTCCATACAGGGATGGGTAACAATTTTCGAATAGTCGTAAAATGACATAAAATTAATAAGTTTGTGATTTTTGGTATGTTTGGCATTGTCTTTTCTTTGGTTTGCCAGTGCTTTGTAAACTTCAAAGAAAGCACAAATAGTTCCCAGTGACTATCAAATAGTATTTTTGCTTGAAATACCCATCCCTACTTTGACACAGTTTACATGCCACACTGCAGTGCTCAAGGAATTCTGGGATAGCTAGCTCTCTCTTTTGGTTGTCTGGTTTGTTTATTTTGTAACGTTTCTCTCTCGCTGTTTCTCTAACCCTGTCAGTGTCATTCTTAAATCTATAATTTCTATTTCGATAGGAAAGATGTGTCAAAAATCAATTTTTAACGCTGATGTGAAGTACGTATCAGTTTTTTCCCCTCACTGGAGTGAAATCCCTCTGCTCTGTCTGACAGCAGGTTGAGAAATGCAGAACAAAAGAGCAGGATGCTTCAGTACAGGCAGCAGCTAAATCACATGCTAGTTTTTAAGCAGGCCATGAGTGAATGATGCACAAGCATTTGGAAATGTGGATGTAAAGGAAAATGTATTCTGGACTTTACCATGACAAGAGTATTAATGTGGTTTTAATTAGCATGAGTTTTTAGGTAAATATTTTCAAACTGAGTAATGAAAATTCTACAGAACCTGAGGCAGGGCAATTTAACAAGCAATAAGTGCCCTAAAATGATTACACAAGTTTTTAATACCCTACAATATAGAGCAATGTTGACTGGCAGCAAATGCACAGTACAGTCATTTTCAGGCACGTTTTTATTATCTTCAGTGAACAGACTTGCATTGCCCCAAAAGGTTGCCTTGTGTATCATTACCTCTGAAACATGTGTATATACAGTATGTACCATATTGTCCAAGACACATTCAGGGCCCTGTTTTGTGTAGGCACACTGTGCATGGCATGTTCCGTGCCTTCATTTACTAAAATAAGGCCCACAGACTCAGGTTCTGACAAAATAATGGGGTTGCATTCAGCACAGTGCAAAGATGGGGGATGAATAAACTAAATTTACCCTTTTTTCTGTTTTCTGGATCCAATGCAGAACTGTCTGAATTTTGACAATGAAAAGCCTCTGTACTTTATTCATTTATTATTTTGTGCGGGCTAACTTTAACACAGTTTCCTGGGCAACAGGGAACAGTGTCAAACCCTGCAGGTAGCATAAATGTGTTTCCCTACATTAGCATACCAATGTGGTCTTGTTGTTTTTTGTTTCCTATTTGTGCCTGTATTTGAAAAAAAACAAACACCCCATTGATTATTAATCAGGATTAGATATAATAGTATATTTTTGTGTAAATTGTTCATGTTTGTTCATTATTTTGTTCAGTTGTTTGTGTTGTGGAGTTGGGTTGTGAGGTGACAGATGTGTTGTGGTGTTATCCAGATCTGAGCTGGGTTCCCCAAAGTGTTTGCTACTAGTTATATGTTCTTGTAAAGCTTAGCAGCAATTATTTTTTTAATAGAAGAAATACATGATCTGTTTTTTTCACCTAGCTGGTCAGATGAGATACATAAGAGTTTATATAATACTTAGAAAGAGGATATACCGTAAAACTTCAATTAATAGCCGAGTCCCAAATAGCCGCCTACCCCATTTACTGGCCTGGTGTGGAAACACATTTTGACAAATAAAAGCAGGTCCCGATTAAACGCCTGGTCTGTTTTTTTCTTTGGATGTATAAAACCTCTTAAACCCACACCAGGTCGCCCACTTTAGCTGCTTTTAAGATGCTTAGAATACAATACAATACGTGAATACAAATATTAATGTTTAAACTTATGATCAACATGACAGTATGTAGCCTACATGCAACACATTGTTAGATCGGTTAGATTCTCCACAATTCAATCATTTAGTTCATTTAACAGAAACAAGCCTCAAAGTCTAATTGTTATAGATTTACTGGTGTAACAAGAGATGGGTGAAAAAAAAAGAATTGCAGACTCCTGTTACTTTTAAAGCGGTAATTCAGTCCGAATGTGTGCGTTCCTTGATTATTTATATTGCTTTAGTCTGTAAGGTTCCACCGATCAAAGGAATCAAAACAGCTTTTCATAAAAATTATTCCAAGTTGTGAATCCTGTCATGTGAAGTCCATCACTCTCTGTCTGCTAACTTCTGCCACACTTCTCTCATCTTACACCGCGTTGCTTTCGTGCTGCCTTCAAAATAAAAATGCATAAGCCGTCTGTCGGAGGTAGAACAAATGAATGACATGTATACAATATTATTTTATAATTTTTATACAGGTAATATTCATACTGTGTGAAATAAATAGATAATTCATAGTAGCCTAGTTTAGTTTTGTGCGAAAGGAATTAAAGGCCTTTCCCATATGGACACCTGTCCCAAATATAGACAGGGTCAATTCAGTGGTTTTAGTAAATAAAAGCCTGGGCTATTAATCAGAGTTTTACGGTATGTCATAAATGGTTCTTAAATAGAAATGTCTATAAAAGGTGATATTTAGTGTGACAAAAAAGGACAGCAGAGATATATTTGGAACAAACAAGCTGGCATATTTTTTTTTAATTTCTGTTGAGTGGTTTATAACCTTTCAGGCAAAATTAAAAAACAACAAAAAAGAAATTAATTTCAACACAGAATTATTTTTTTTATTCTGTGATCGAACCAAGATTCTTCAATCACTATCTCAAAACCCATCAGTTTGAGAACGAAGAATGCCGTCTATCATTTGAAATTCTGAGTGTAAAGGTGAAACTAGTTTGTACAGACATTTTGGGAAACACAAACCCAGAATCTTCTAATCTCTCTTACTGTGCTGTTTCCCTACAGTGACAATGGTAGAAACCTGGTAAACTGCTTTGTGGTCTCAGTGGATCAGTATTGCCATGTACTCTGTATGTGCTAATGTGATTTGGGAAATATACTGAACTTAATGAAATGTACTAAAGATAATAAGAAAGGAAGAAAACTAAAGATAAGGAAGGGAGGACTTGACTTAGTCAGAATAGTGTGTGTGAGGAGGTGTAAGGCAGTGTGTGTGAAACACTAATAGATTCAATATATAATTATTTATTTTCAAAAGCTTTACACTTTGTATTTTCATCCCTATTATGTGTGTAAACATTAAGCTGTGGAAACAGGTGCGTAACCCTTTTCAGTCAATTAGACTCACCTACACACAGAAATTTCTACCACTTCAATCTATGCACTTACAGTAAATCAAGCCCATACAGAGCTGACTTCAGCCTCAAGTGACAATAACAAAGACAGTATACTGACAACATATAACAACACAACTATAGATAATAAGTACACACAACATAAATATACATTTATTTTGTTTAAGTTTTATATATTATATTGTTTGTTACAATCAGATCATGTTCACTAAGACAAATAAAATTATTTTTCAGTCAGAGTGGCATTCTGAGTTGCTTTACAAAAATAGTGTCAGAACACATATTTCTAAACATTTAAAGGGGCACTTCACCAATTTTACACATGAAGATCAATTGCTTCTCAAGAGCAGTACTACGACGTTTGGGACAATGTACTCTGTGGCTTAGGATGGCACTTGTGTGTTACAAACTGGAAGATGTGGGAATGTAAAAGGGTCTATTGAAAGACACTTTTAAGTTGCATTTTGGGAATCATAGGATCTAGCTTTTTTTCAGATCTTTATAAAATCTGACTTTTACGAGTGCCCCAGCTTTATGGCAGTGCAAGTGTAAATTGCTATCGTACCAAGCTAAACAAAAAATGTTATTTGTTTGACCACAAACTATGTGCTGGACATTTGCTTAACATGAAATAAATTTTAATTGAAATCCACATTTTATACAATGATAAAATTGTATCATAGCATACCATAATACAAATATCCTATCACTACCTCTGAAACAGGGTGATGTAAGATAATTGGGCCTGGAGAGACCATTTCTAATGTCCATTTTACATAATTACAGAAATTTATATTTCCTTTCAAACAATATGATTATCCTTAAGGTGAATAGATTGACGTTATGGTTTATTCTCTTTCTTTACGAGATTTATATGAGGAGATTGATACCAAATAAAACATAAACTCTTGTTTGCATTCTGGTCCTGTACAGATTTAAAAAAAGGAGATGCAAGGTCTCAATTTGGTCAAATTAGAGGTCTCATATTTTTGAGAGGAGTAACTTGTAACAAATGAGCAAATTTGCTAAAATATCAAACCATTGCATTAATCAACAGACATTGAAATTTTCTTATTTTGAATGGGGTCCTATTGTAGATGAGCCTGTAAAATATATGATCACATACAAGCAGAAACCAAGGGAGACTAGAAACTATGGCACGAGTTTCAAATACATTTCTTCAAATACATCAGTCAGATCTGACCACAGCTGGTCACTGTTAATTGTGCAGGGTGAGCTGCTTATTCTGCGCCACAGATGTACAAAGTTATTGTAATATAATTTATGCTACTTGATAATCCCTCAAAGCAAGATTAGGCTACTGCCTGGGGAGGAGGAATGTTTCTTTTTCATTATCCACTCACACAAAGAGAGTGAAACAAGAGGGGATATGCCGGCGTTACTTTTGTTATTATAATTCTTATTATAATACCAATAGTAACCCCGAATAATATTTATTGTGGTTATTGTTGAAATAGATTAATGTGACACTGCAGTGAATTCTGCAACTGTTGGTTGGGATGAGACATGCAAAAGAGAACAAAAATGTGTATTAGGAAGTATTAAAGGGTTCAGGGCAAGGCACGTTTAAGCGTGGTAGGATGATGTAATGTACGCATGGAAAGGCTGCCTTCCCTAACCAAAGCCTGCCAGGCACATTGGTACACCAGCGATACAGTAAATGGGTTTTCAGTGTTGGGTTACAGTTTCATTAAGAACAGGATTCAGTCAGTCCTCTTAACAGCTCCCTTTGGTTAATAACTTTAATGAGAGTTTACGTAGGGCTTCATTTTCCATCTCATTAATAATAATAATAATAATAATGCCTTGTTTACCACCAAACAAAGAGCCTAAAACTTGTCAACATTTATTCAGATTACATGCTTTGGTGCAAGTAGATCCACATCAGATCACTTAATTTAGCATTTATGTAATATATTGAAGTCTTGATTTGGTCAGAGGTCAGTCAGGGTGATGACATATTGTACATGTAGCCAGCATCAACATGGCTGGCAGGCTTTGGTTTTCAAACTGAGTCGTGACTGTGACTCCAGTGCAGTAGTTCAGTGCCTATACTAAATGTGAGGTAGTGCCTCGACTATGAACCATGTTCTATAATAAAGTATTTTGACTTGCCGTCTGATTCTGTATGTCCTGTGTACTCTTTCTACTCCTGTCTGACTCCAGCACCTTCTCTTGGGGGAAAAATGGAAAAAGAGAAAGAGCAGAGATAATGACAGGAAAGAGCACACCGGCATCTATTTCCATGTGCCCATTTCTATGCCTATCTCTTAAGAGGTGTGTGGGGGGCTGCCGTCTGAAAAATGTCACTTTATCCATAATAGATGAAGCTGACATCAAAACCCACTTCAAACGCAGTGCATGAATGGAGTGCTCCTATAGAAACAGACAATTAGTATGAGCATATCTTTTCTCACAGTGGTAAGTGGATGTATGACTTTATGATCAGCTTCTTCTCCAAATGAATGTCCTTCTTCACACTCTCCAAGGGGACAGTCTGTCACTCAGAATACGTGACATATTTTATACAAGCTGCAGTCCTCAGGAAATAGTCATAACACCATGATGTTATGAGTGAAGTGATGCTTTCAGAGGTTTTCCTACATCTTTAGATCACAAAGCCCTGTGCTTGTTGAGTAATTGGCCACAAATGAACTTCAGCCTCCAGTGAATGTTTAGAATTTTGAGTTGAGCATCACTGTGTTGTTTTAATTAAAGTTTGACTGCATATGAAGGCTTATGCAAAAAATTGTCAAAACATGCAGATGCGAAGAGGCATTAATTGAGTGCTCACTAAGCCCTGTCTATTCTTGCCTGGCACATACTGCACAATGATAATGTTGCCATATTTAAAAATCAAAATGTTTCTGTAATTTTTTAAACCATGGATACTTTATGTCAAGATGCTTTATGTCTAATTTTGATGGCTGAAATGACATCTGTGGCTGAGGCTTTTACAGCTAGCTAGTGACAGCCAGAAGAGACAGAAGACAGTTGTTTCCCTTAAGCGCTGCCCTAGAAGGTTGTTTGAAACCAATGTTCATAGAGATGCCTTCACTCGAAAGTTATGCCTTCTGAGGCACGTGTCTGTTATGTTACCGAGGCAACTGGCTTCTGTTTCGAACAGAGCCTTTATCAAATGTAGCTGTTCGCTAAGCTAAGCTAATGACTTGGTTTAAAAAGCTGCCTCCTTTTTAATGTTTCAAATTGACTTGTTTTAAAATTAGAATCTTCTAAATGGGATCTTAGATACACACTTATGACTACATGGCATTGTGCTCTAAGATTGGAGGCTAAGAGGCTAAAGCTGCATGTCCTAGGCAAAAATACATTCTGTCCAGTTGCAATCCAATGCACCCAAGTTACTCCTAGTATTGCAGTACAAGCGTTGCCTGTAGCTTAGTTATACAGATTTAACCATAATGAAAATAAAAAAAGGTATTTCTGCAAATATAAAATTGTAAACTACGGGCTACCTTAAACTACCACTTTTTCCCCTGAAAGATTACAATGAGTATAACGATTAGTATAATGATCATTAAATAAATGTTGATTCATTTCGACATTTATTTATTTTTGGCCTGATGTTAGCTCAAGTCAGACGAAACATTAGGCTGTAGAGTGAGAGGAACATAAATGATCTATTAGCTCCTTCACAGAGGTAGTCCCTGTTGTCTGGTCTGACACAGATTCATAATTATTCCAACTCTGTCATGTAACATAATGTTAAGATGCTTATTTAGAGTTAGAACAGGGGAGACAGAAGATGAACAATGTAGAAAAATAATGGACAAGGACATGAGTTTGTGCTGTAGATACTGCAAGAGTGTCACATTAAACAACACTCTAATGTCATTTGACTGGGTTCCAATTTTTAAAGGCTGATGAACAAAAATAATGAGGGTTCTTTCTCATGGGACTCATGCAAACTGACTTTGGTGGCTGTCTGGCTACCGCAACCTTATTATTTTTGCCAAGGCCGAGAAAAAAGCAGATAAACACCAGGAAATCATGATTGTGGGTCTGATAAACATGCTGGGAGAGTGTGAGAGAAATGTTGTAATTCTTTTCCTGCAACCCACGGCTTCATGAAGTTATTTGAAACATCTCTGTGGTATAAAGCCTGGCTGTTATTTAGTTTAGCCTGGTCTACTACAAGGAAACCAGTAGCCTACATAGGCCTACACATTATGCAGTTTTGTTTTGCATAAACACTACTAATTAACACATCACACATTAAGACAAATAATGTTCAAGTTTAAACTTTTAATGCTTTTTTTTTGCTTGAGCACCTGCCCTTTTGCTCCTTGATGTCCAATGTGCCCTTTTGTGAAGGCCTGCTCAATCTAAGTTTTAGTTAAATAATCATTTAATAATAATTTAGCAGGAAATGAAATGACCCACTTTATGACCTTTGACCTAGTGACCTCATCCGTGATGAGCGCTCCCATTCAGACACCTTTAGCAATTCAGCAGCACTACCTACAGGACACCTTTGTTACCACATGTATGCTGCAGTGTGTGTGTTGTGGGTTGTGGAGTGTATTGTACAAGAGCGATGTGAAAAGAGCGTGCACAAACAGTTAGCCGGCAGCTAACGTTACGTCAACACAAAGTACAAACCTGATTCCCAAAAAGTTGGGACACTGTACAAATTGTGAATAAAAACAGAATGCAATGAAGTGGAAGTTTGAAATTTCAATATTTCATTCAGAATACAACATAGATGACATCAAATGTTGAAACTGAGAAAATGTATCATTTTAAGGGAAAAATGAGTTGACTTCAAATTTCATGTGGCATCAACACATCTCAAAAAAGTTGGGCCATGTTTACATAACAGTCTGCAAACGTCTGGGGACTGAGGCGACAAGTTGCTCAAGTTTAGGAATTGGAATAGGTATGTTCTATGTCCCATTCTTGGCTTCTAGTTGCTCAGCTGTCTCAGGTCTTCTTTGTCCCATCTTCCTCTTTATGATGCGGCAAATGTTTTCTATGGGTGAAAGATCTGGACTGCAGGCTGGCCATTGCAGTACCCGAATCCTTCTTCTACTCAGCCATGATGTTGTAATTGATGCAGTATGTGGTCTGGCATTGTCATTTTGGAAAATGCAAGTTCTTCCCCGAAAGAGACGACGTCCGGATGAGAGCATATGCTGTTTGAGAGCTTGGATATACCTTTCAGCATTGATGGTGCCTTTCCAGATGTGTAAGCTGCCCATGCCACACATACTCATGCAACCCCATACCATCAGAGATGCATGCTTCTGAACTGAGCGCTGATAACAACTTGGGTTGTCCTTGTTCTCTTTAGTTCGGATGAGATGGCGTCCCAGTTTTCCAAAACAAATGTCAAATTTTGATTCGTCTGACCACAGAACAGTTTTCCACTTTGCCACAGTCCATTTTAAATTAGCCTTGGCCCAGAGAAAACGCCTGTGCTTCTGGATCCTGTTTAGATATGGCTTCTTTTTTGACCTATAGAGTTTTAGCTGGCAACGGCGAATGGCACAGGGGATTGTGTTCACCGACAATGTTTTCTGGAAGTATTCCTGAGCCCATGTTGTGATTTCCATTACAGTAGCATTCCTGAATGTGATGCAGTGCCGTCTAAGGGCCCGAAGATCACAGGCATCCAGTATGGTTTTCTGGCCTTGACCCTTACGCACAGAGATTGTTCCAGATTCTCTGAATCTTTGGATAATATTATGCACTGTAGATGATGATAGCTTCAAACTATTGTGAATAAGATATAAGTTTATGAGATTTGTAAATTATTCCATTCCTGTTTTACTCACAATTTGTACAGTGTCCCAACTTTTTTGGAATCGGGTTTGTAATATTTAAGGTGCTCTGTTCACTTCGTTCTCACTGTTTGAGCAAGAAAAGTTTCACGGGCGTGGAGAGGTCTTATACCTTTTTATACAGCTTCATTCTTTTGTGCAGTCTATGGTTTAAAGAAACTGGATAATTACTTACCTATGTAGAGGCACAAACACACCATACAGACAGTTCTTAGACAATGATAACATCTTGCGTCTTACAGAAACACAAAGACGTAGCTGCCAGGAATCCAAAACAAAGTCTGCCTTTGCTTTGGATTAGAATATTTGAGAAATCAGAGTTCAAACAAGTGTGTTTGAAGCAGTGCGGCCATTTCACACCTGACACGATGAAGAAATCTTACAAGAAATTGGTTGTGGACAGAACAAACCTTCAGGGGAGATGGCATCCAGCCAAATCAAATTGACGTGGATGTAATGGATGTAGAGACTTATATCGGGCTTCTAATTCTGGCTGGAATGTACAAATCCCGAAACTAATCTATCCAGAGCCTGTGGGATATCCACATAGGCCGCCCCATCTTCAAGGCCATCATGCCACACCGCAGATTCTTTTTAACCCTGGAGTGGACGTCTATATAAGATGAACAGCTCGTCAAGTCAAGTTTAGAGGCTGCTGCGGATTCAGGCAGTACATGCCCAGCAAACCAGCCAAATATGGCATCAAAATCTGGGTGACAAGCAGTGTCAGCACATCTGATGCATGGAAAATGCAAATTTATACCGGAAAACCCATTGGCCGTGCTCCGGAGGTTAGCAGGAACAGAGGGTTGTGCGCCTCATGACCGATGGGCTGGAGGGGCACACTGTAACAACTGACAATTTCTTCACCTTTCATGTCCTGGCAGAGGAGCTGTTGAAAAACAGGAACCAGATTGTTCCTGGTTGGAACAAGCTGGAGCTTCCTCCACAGCTCCACTACACATGAGAGTGAGTGCTTATATGTGTCATATGTGTCAAGATGGGGGGGAAATGTGCTTTTGCTCAGCACAAAACACAAAAAGTGCAATGAGATGACTTTTATTATGACATGGTGCAATATAAATATAAAACTGAAACTGAATATATTTGAAATACCAAACCTAGATTTTAACTTTTGACATTACCTAGCCAGGTAAAACTCCTGAATTCCAGAGTGAAAAGAAATGTTTAAGGATGTTTATTGTAAGACGACAAAATCTGTTCTGTCCACACGAGCTAATGTCTGGTGTCTTGGACATATACACAGTTTCTGTGGGGAGGGGTGTGTGAAGTGATCGTGAACAGAGAGTGTACTGCTTGTTGCTTTGAGCTTCAATCTGCAGATTAGCCACTTGGCTAACGGCAGCTGACTCTCACAGTGTGGGGAATGTTTGCTTGGTGTGGCAGGTTCGGCTGAGACAGGCACAGACAGCATTTGTTTAACAACTTCCACAAAAGGGGCAACAAGATTTCCCACACAGCTTTTTTTCGACCCATAGTTTGCCGGTGTTCCGCTCTGACCGACAAGGGTCGGCCAGCAGCAATGAAACCGATTGCTAGGTGTCAGTAGCTGCAGCTACTCAGTGCCACGCAGGTGCACAGAGGGGTAAACCCAATAGCGACAGCCTTAGAGGACGAAGCCTATATGAAATAGAACAAAAGGTTATCCCCTTCATGTAGCCTTCATATAACACCGGCCTCCATCAAACACAGAAAAATATATCACGCATACTAGAAACATTTTTCTGTTTCCCTTGTTTGAGGCGTTGGCAACAAAGTAAAACACACGCTCACCTTCAGTCTATGTCTGGTCTAGTCTGAGTAATAAATTTTTCCACAATGATGCCTCTTGTACATCGTCTGATTATCTTTTGGGAGATGCCTGTGTCATTTCTAATCAAGAAACAACTTGTTGGTTGAACAACAGTAACTGTAAACTTTAAGTCAGAATTTGCCATTTTGGGCTTGACTATATATATATATATATATATACACACAATATATATATATACACACAATATATATATATATATATATATATATACAATATATATATATATATATATATATATATATACAATATTGCATACTGTAGTCAAGTAAGCAACACACACACACACACACACACACCACACACACACACACTTTTACCTCTGTAGATTTGTTTGTCAGACTCTTATCCCTGCCATGGCCACCCTCAACCTTTCCCCCATTACTGTTTCCTTCTGAGATTATTTCCCAAGCTTTTTTGAATCTGGTTTCTTATTTTCTCTACCTGTATCTCTTGGTGTGGAGCAGTCTCTGTGAGCATCTCCCACTCTCCCTCACGGTCAGCCTTTGCAGCAGCTGCAGTGCAGTAGGTCAGTCACAGTGAGACAGTTCTGGAACAATCTTTACATCTTGTCATGGTCACATCAAAAGATCAGCTAATATATATTCTATGTTTGTTTTATTCTATGTAGTCTCAGGTAACCTCCAGTAGCATCAGCAGCAGGAACAACAAAAATAGCAGCAGCAGCAACCTCCTCATCAACAACTGTTCCCTAAGACACTTCAGGTTTCTAATCCTAAAGTATTAAATAGGTGCAAAGAAAATATTGTTTAACTTTTAAACCTAAAATGGTCTTTTCGGTTCTGTTTTTCTTTTTCAAAACTCCGTCACAGCATTTGCTGCTGTATCGATACAAAAGTACAAAAGATACTTGTATACTTACATATATTTCTGTTCTATTTTAAACCTTGTTCCATGTGCTCCTTTTATACTGTGAGCAGCTTGCAATTCAGATGCAGTTAGCTCATCCCAACAGTTTTGGGAAATATCTTCAAGTGAATGATGATCAAAAGAAATCAACGACAAAGATCAGAGGCCTACAGCCGCAAAGTTCCTCCATCCAAGTCAAACTCACTGCATTTTGTAAAGCAAAAAGAGAAGCTCCACGGTGAATGAGTGAGTTTTAAAAAGACAGTGACTTCAGTAGTGGGGAAGTGTTTCGGTTACAACAGATCAGATGTACAACAAACCATTTAATATGTAAGAAGTGTAACAAAAAGGGACAATTTATCTCTCCACCCGAACAGGTTGAGTATGGGAGAGAGTAAAGGTCCTGCAAGGATAGCTCAACAGCTATTGTGAGTTCTAAATGACACATATTTCATATCATCAAAAAAAAAGTGTAATTGTTGCAGAAATTCCCTGAAATATTGTGATATTATTTTAGGGCCATATAACCGACCCTAGTAGACTATACACTACATAATAAACTGAGGTAGGGATGTGATATGTTTTAAGCTTTTTTTTCAGCTGAGAACATACTAGATATGAGTAATACAGGAGCCCTGCTGAGCACGCCTGTTCATTTATAGAATCAACAGGCACAGGCTGCCCTCCACTCCTCTGCCTGCTTCACTCCGTTTCCATTACGGATGGAGGACAATGGAATTATCGTTATCTCTGGCTTCCATGATTTCTCTCTATATTTAAAAAGGTTGACATCAGGCCATGGCCAAATGGCAGGCCAGGGAAATGAAATTTAGAAAAGTAGTTCAAGGCAGAAGGTGAAAGAAAATTCAGTGTTAGCCATAACAAATGAAAACAGTGCAGGTGTCGATCTGCTTCCGACATAAAGTAGAAACAAGGGTTTTACAAATTATAAATCACTGTTTTTTAATTGTTTTATTTAGTTCTCCTAAATTTGTTTAGAAAAAAAAGAATTGTCCTAAAAATGATTGTTGGACAGTGCGTCTCCTGTTGAGTTGATACAATTCCAAGCAGTTACCTGTTCCTGCCAC
Source organism: Lepomis gibbosus (assembly GCA_029875015.1). Taxonomy (NCBI): domain Eukaryota; kingdom Metazoa; phylum Chordata; class Actinopteri; order Centrarchiformes; family Centrarchidae; genus Lepomis; species Lepomis gibbosus. The sequence continues at coordinate 4,250 of JAPMOB010220280.1, read as the reverse complement.
CTAGTGGTGTAAACATGCTTTTGCAGATCCCCCCTCCATAACATTAATATCTTCAAGTCTCTAAATGTACTGTGTGTACTCTAAATCTACTGTGTGTGTGTGTGTGTGTGTGTGTGTGTGTGTGTGTGTAAAACTCCTGAATTCAGAATTTTATTTATTCTGAATGCAGGACTATCAGCTAAATGGATTTGTGGTATACAAGTATTAATATTCATTATGCAGATGTTCTTTTAAGCAGTGTTTTATTGAATTACCTAATGCACTGTGGGAAATTTAATTGTAAAAATGCATCATGGTTTACTAGTTGATTAAATATAATAACTATACTTAGATAATTTTAGTGCAGTCAAAAGTTCATTATTTCCCCCCTGAAATGTAGTGGAGTAGAAAGACGAGGTTGTATGAAATGACAATCCTCAAATAAAGTATCTCAACACTGCACTTACTTACTTGTATGCATTTACATTTACATTTTACTCCCATACTTCAATCACATCACTTCTGGTGGAAGACAGCAGTCTACTTATGTACCCCACCGGGTATATCCCCAGTTACTTGTATGTACTTGGTAAGAATGAAAAGTGCTCAGCTAATTAGAACAAATACAGACATGCAATACAATACATGGTTGAAACGTCCAGCTTCTGCCTCTCAAAGTGATGAACGAAACTTTACTGAACTTACGAAACAAAAACAAGAGACAAAAACAAGAATCAACTTGAGAATTCAGTTAATGCTCTTTAAAAGAAAAAAAAACAACGTCACATCGAAAATCAAGAGACATGGTGACAAAGCATAGAAACCTGAACCGTTTATAGAGCTAAGAGATAAATTTCTTTTTATTTTCTCTTCTATATCTGTTGGAGGGTCTGCATGCTCTCTCTGCAGATGTAGCTCCAGCTTTTTTAAGGCACCAGAATACATTATCAGAAATTGTTTGTTGAGTCACCGAATAACTTCACACTCAGGAGAGGGGGGGGCTTGGTCTCACAATTTGACAATCCAACATTTACACTCAGTTCATTTCGTGATTGGCGTGCAGAGGTGAAAAAGTAAGTCGGACCTACTCTGTCTAATCTTTTTCTTTACCCCACCTTTAAGTCCTAGGGTTCATGAGGCATTTGAAGATTTTCGCAGTATTTCTTTGTTCCTTTTGCAGGAAGACTTGCTTTACCATCTTGCTTACCAATGGTGCTGCAGTTTGTAGAAGGTTACTTATTATTACCTGTCGTGTCACCAGGAAAAGTCTGATGATATAGATTTCTTCACACAGTCAGGACTGCTCTCCACAAACAGCTGGGTGAGGGAGCTGCAGTCTGAGGGTAGTAGTAGAGTCCCAGTGACTGCTGCAGCAGTAACCAATGTATGTTTCCATCCACTGCAGTTCTGCAAAATATTAGGCGTTGGGTGCATCGAGATAAACCGTTGGTGTTGCTAATTCTCCTGTCTGGTGCCTTTACAGTTTTTCACAAATGCTTGTACACAAAGTCTTTACATGTTTTTGAAACCTCTCAATCAAACAGCAAAACTACACAGCAATTCTGCAAAACCATTAGCTATTTTCAATCTTTCACTCAGCTTTCAATTGCATGAAGCACACTTAAAACACTACTCACAATTGTCTGCCTAAGACACAAAAATCTAACAGGAAGTTACTTGCTTTCCTTTTCCAAACGCAACCAATCAAAATGCTACACTTCTCCACCAGGTCACTGGCCACTAATTGCTTAAAGGATCACCAACCAGTCATTGCTTTAGGCCTATAAATTAGTCAAAGGTCAGATTATGTTTTGAACAATGGACAGAGAACAAGGGAGTAAGAGTTAGAGAGGATGACAAACAGGACAAGATCAAGGAGGAAGAGTTGGAAAAAGAGGAAGATGAGGACAAGGGCAAAGAAGAGAAGGATGGAGAGCTGTCTCTGATGAGATCAAGGCCACGCTTATTGATCATGTGATCAACCTCTGGTTGACCATGAGAGAAGCTGGACTGAGAGGCCAGCCCAACTTGAATAACTTTACACTTGTGTTCATAATTCCTGCCTTCAGAAATCAGAACAGGTTGCAACTATCTGATGACTATGTCAGCATTACAGTATTGATCTGTAAAATACATATTACTGCGTAAACATTTGTAGCTCTAAGCCATCCATTTTTTGCACTGCACTGCATTGTATGGATGAGGTTGGCTGTCATGCTGTACTACAATATTTTGTACATTTTTTACAGTAACTAAACTGCACACACTGTTTTTGAATTCTCTACAGAAGAAAGGCAAGGATGCATGTGTACACATGTAGACTGGAGACAATAATAAATATGGCTTTGACCTAGTGATTAAGTGTAGTATTTTGATTGGGTATGTGTGGAAAAGGAAAGCAAGTCACTTCTTGTTAGATTTTGTGTCTTAGGTAGAGAATTGTGTGTAGTGTTTTGGAGATTTGGTGTGTAGTTTTGCTCAAGTGAGAGTTTTAAAAAATCGTGTGACATGTAAAGGTTTTGTGTGTAAAAAAAAAACTATAGTTGTAATTGGTAACAAGCATTTTTCAAAAAAGTTCACTTTTTCAAAACTCTTCACACTGTTGCAGATCAGAAGTCTATGTGGAGCAAACTGAGGCTGACTCCCGCCTCGCTGTAATACAAAATGCATTGATTTCACACTAAAGACATTCATTGACCACAGCTTTCAAAATTCAACAATTCTTTTCTCACTCAAACGCAACCACCAGAAAAACTATGTGTCTCCACATCCAATTTTGCAAATGCTTACATAGTCTTTTCTAAACTGTTCAAGTTCAATACATTCACAATCCCCCCCAAAAGATAAAGATAACCAAAAGATGGTTATGGAGACAAGAAGTGAAATATTATTGATTGAAATTCGATAAATGATACCATCAACAGGCCGTTCCCATCTCAGTTAGAGCCCTACCCTGTTGTTTTCACCTAGTGGTCTCATTACCACCTATAAAAGGAGACATCTTTGGATGTTTTGCTCCACCTCCATTTCACTGGGGCCTGCAAGAGATGAAGGGGAAAGCAGAGATGACCAAGAGCTGTAGTTTCTGATGACATTAGGGCTAGTGTGGTAACCAGGTAATCAACCATGGGCTATCATTGAAAGAGACTGGTCTCAGAGCCAAATGTGGCCCGCTCAGTGGTGGCATTAATTGTCAGAACCTTCCAGTGAATCAAAAGGTGAAATACGTTTTCTGAAAAGAAATAACTGCATATTACCAAAATTAATATCTATTGCTTGTGTGTAACTCTTGTATTTCTTCTTTAGGACCCAACGACTATTCCCCACAGGAGGGAATTTGTTTTAGAAAGTCATGGAGCTGGAAGCCCATCACACACCCCATGTTTGTAACTACGTGGACTACGTGGCCAAAACACGCCGGCGAGGATGGAATTTGATTGGCAAAAGAGCTAAAGTGGGTGTCCCAGACCAAAGGGGTGCCAATGTTACCAGTGATATCCTCTGACGGAGTGCTGCTACACAGATGCAAGAGCCTGGTAAACTAACTTTGTTTTGTTTATTTGAGAAAGCATTTACAGTGCTGACTTTTGTTCCCCTTGCAAATTTCATTTACTGTAGTTTATTTTTGAATTACTTGATGGCAAAGATAAAGCACAGTGAAGCTTTTCCTGTTTTTCTGTTGCATTTTGATAACTTCCTGTTAAATTGTTGTACATTCTATAAAGACTTACCATTCTTCTTCATCTTTCTTTCTTATACCATCCACAATAAAAAACAAACAAACCAAATATATATATATATATATATACAACCAAAAAAACAAAAAAATGATTTACTAGATTCTCATAAAATGATGCATCTACTGTAATGCTGCCTGTTGTTAGTGTTTTTTAGGTAATTAGAAGTGACAAAATGTTGCAGTTGGAGAGAACTGCTTCTGGTGTTTTTGTACAGTGCAGTGTTTTGATTGATTTGGTGCATTTTGGGTGTTTAATCAACTGTTGTGCAAGCTGCATGTTGGCAAGGGCAACAGTGTGAAGAGTTTTGAAAGTATTAAAATCACTACTGAAAAATGCTTGTGCAATTCTAAAATTGTAAGAGGGACACTGACATTTTGTTTTCAGTGAAAACAACATTCTATGGGCATTGATATTGTTTTGAAATAGGCGACTAGAAATACGTAATATCAATTCAATTCAATTCAATTCAATTTTATTTATATAGCGCCAAATCACAACAACAGTTATCTCACTGCGCTTTTCATAAAGAGC